>JAMKCH010019746.1:0-71116 GCA_023653785.1 Ophioderma brevispina
ATATGGTTAAAAGAACAATTGACTATAACTTCATGAACATTAGCTAACAGTTCTATGTTACATTACAACAAAGACAGGTTTAGTCATATGTTTGGTTCAAAAATTATGGCGATGGACCAAGTTGCGTTTTTATTGGAACACGCAATATAGCTTTTGAATTAATCACAAACAAAGCTGTGCTTGTGTGACATATTCTATTCTGACTCTGTGTTTTCCGTGGTTTGTGTACGATACAAAACAACTTAAAGACTCGTTTAAGTTTATGTTTGTCTCAATATCATACCATGATATCAGGAAAGGTGAGAGCACAGGAAAAATACTCCCTTCCCCTGTAAAGAAAAGGCCTCTCAAAT
The DNA here is from genome assembly GCA_023653785.1 of Ophioderma brevispina. NCBI lineage: Eukaryota > Metazoa > Echinodermata > Ophiuroidea > Amphilepidida > Ophiodermatidae > Ophioderma > Ophioderma brevispina. The sequence goes on from JAMKCH010019746.1 coordinate 354, forward strand.
GAATTTGTAATGTCTTTTGATAATAAATTTAACTCGAGTGCTTGATGCTAGTTGACTATTGCGTGGGAAGATGCGTGCTCTTCAAATGGAAACAATGCGCGGATGCTGCTACGTTCCTAGTGCAAACAGTAAAAGTAGCAAGTAAGACAGGTTTAGTCAATATCATTATTTTTCAGTTTTTTACTTAATTTATCATCATATAATATTATACAATAGCTATAAGCATCAGCTAAGTAGTTGTAAGAAACTAGTGTTCCTTCGGAATGCCAGCTTGAGAGTATGTCGAATATGTCATTGAGTGTTTTGTAACCTCATTGAAAAAAACATTATTTACTTCCCAGTATGGTATGTTACACGATCCATTAGCGGGAGAGAGCGGCGGCCTTAGCGGTTAGGGTGCTGACTCAGGCGCCAAATTTACCATCAAAATTTCCCGGGTTCGATCGCCGGGGGGGTCGTGGCACTGCTGGGATTATTCGGGGTACTTCCAATTATGGATTTGATCTGTATTACCAGCAGCTATTGATTTTAAATACAGATACCGCCCTCTCCTCCATGGTTCACTTGGACATGGGCCAAATGGATCATGAAAAGCATCCCGTCCTTCGGAGGGACGTTCAGCCATCGGTCCGTGTACAGAGAGTCACAACTGTAAAATACAATCGCAGTCAGTGCGAATCAGGAGTAAGGGTGCACCCATGAATGTTCCCAATCCGCCCCAGCCTCAAATAACGGCGGGCCATGTGAGGAGCGTCCATATCATGTAATAAACGCGGCCACGGATCAGCACACGAGCTGAGTAAATCCACTGACAACACCACAAGTCATTACCAAGGACTTGTGGGGATACGAGCAACAACAAAACATGGAGAATAGTCCCAGCGGTGAGAAACCAAGGCTCTGGATATGACCTTGAAAATAGACTACACAAAATGTTTTGATGGTTTCTAGGTAATCTTGAGATCCAAATCTCTATAATGCAAACCTGTTATCCTTGAACATTTGAGATAGGGAAGGGGGTAAATTATACAGGGGCAAAAACTTGTAAATGTTTCAAATACATGGTCAATGTGTATACATGTGTTACACATGCTCCCAAAAACTAGTTCAAGGTTCATCCTGGGGGATTTTGACTTTGACTGATAAAACATAAAGCAAATGTATATTCCTGTGTAACATGCCTATACGAACAATTTGACACAACATTTCAAAAACAAATCGGATCATTATAAGTATTTCCCCCCAGGATGACCTGAACAGTTTTTGGCCTTGTTGTGGCATAACAAGAGGTTGTAAGATAGCTTTAGGATCAGCTGAACACGTGTATACAACTTTCAACATGATGAAACATTTACAAATTTTTTGACCATGTATATTTACCCCCTTCTCTTTCTAAAAATGCTAGGATTGCCAAAGTGGCATCATCAAGATTGGAATCAATCAGGTCAATGTTGCCTAGAAACATCCAAACATTTGTGTGCAGACTCTTACGTAAGGTCATATGCGCCTTACTGTAGGACTAGAAGGAACTATAAACAACGTCATCCGCTCTATACATGTTGGGTATGACGAGTACCTCTCGCAGTGGGTTCTGTGTCTTCATTTTATTATTGAAGTATTTGCTGCTTTCTTGTTACTACAGCATTTAGGTCATTTATAATAGACTTTCAAAAGGATATCATCTGTAATATCACGTCTCCAGGTACTATCCCGGTATTACCGACAACGTCCCTGCACGTGGTATTTCAAGTTCAACTATTGAAGGAAATTATGGTCACATCCATCAGTTACTTTTATTAAAGGACCCTTTGCGTCATGGCATGGCAGTGATTCTGTTACTATTGGCATAGCTACCATGTATCCTATGCAACTAGTCTTTTTCGCCAGATAGCTTTGTTAATCCAGGTACCGTATGGAGTGATCCGGCTGATTTTTATGTGGATTCCATTGTGTAGAGATAATAATCGAAATGTTGGCTTTAGTCTATCCGTGAAAGGACTTCTGAAAGTGGTAAGTCATATTCATTTGTCAAACATAAATTAACAATGCTCATTTAAATTGCGATATTTATCCTTAAGAATAAAGCAAGATATTTCACATACTTGATATTGAGCGTGTGTGGGCAGCCATTAGTGCATTTTATTGCATTTTCAGTTTAAACACAACAAAAACCTATTCCTTAAAAAATTTAAAGGGGGGGAAATTCAGAGTGTTGTGTGCATTTTACGACGGAAGTATACATTTTTAGCCGAGCTTTAGTCAGAATTTGAAGTTTGTACGCCCATTTGTTTTTAAATGAAATCAGGGTGGCCCACGAGGGGTTATTCACGCATTGATGGTTTTCTTGACGGCACACAATTATTGTCGTGTTTGTCAGGACAATCCAGGCTTTTAACCACGTGGCAGTTGAAGCGTTGAAATCAGTTACAATTTTTTATTTAGTAAATACAGATCCTTGCAATGATGTGGAGAACTGTGTATCTGTAGTGGGTTGAGGATGACCTGCGTTTTTGTACGAATGTTGCTTGACTGTAATATTGGAATAAGTACGGTATGTTGTGGTAAAGGAATTCTGAAAATATATCAATGTATTAAATTCCTCCTAAGTCTTTCATCAATAAAAACAAAAAAAAAAACACCCTTTTTCTTTGTTCCCACACCCCCCACCTCAAAGAGTACACGAACCCCCCCAATATTCTTTCTTAACATCTCCAATTTGCAAAATATTTTTAATTTTTTAGGTTTTTTCTTTTTTTAATTAAACAAAAATCAACTTCAATAACCATAAAACGCAACAAACCACTAAAAATGCACATAAAAATAGTGGAGGTGTTAAAGTAGATGAGACTGTTTTTAAAGTCCATCGGTTGTCTGTCCGTCAATTGTAAAATAATTTATGATGGAAGTAGGATAGTATCGGCCTAATAAATTACAGTGCTTTTAAACTACGTAAACTAAAAATGCATGATGTTATATTAGTGTAGTTGAATGTAGCAATGCGCTTATGGTGTGGCATCAGGTTAGGTGCGTTGACCAGTTAGTGTATTGTAACAATGTATTAAATTGTGATGATGGGTCGCATGAATATAATTGCCGTGAGTTGCTGAAATAGGTATTAATATCCCAGTGTTTAATAAAGTAAAATGTAATAAAACTCACAGTTTTGGTGCCAAGGCGATAATTACATGGTAAACATGGTTAAAACAGAACGCGTAGTTTTTAGTATCTAACGAATTGACACTATTTTTTTAACGATAATATAAAAAAATTTAAAAGCACGACTCTTTAGTATTGTTGTAAGTTGTTGTACACGGCTTGTTAAGTTTGACAGGGTTTAATATTTTTTTTCCAATCAGATAACGTGCGGTATGAAAACTATAACATGACCACCGTGATACCATTTATTTGACGTCGGCTGAGTACCCCCGGGAAATACCACCCTCAATCTTGATGCCACGTGGATCTTCGTGGCTCAGATGATGGCAGTTTTGTGATAACAATGTTCTACTCGTCCATTGAGGTGTATTACGAATTATTTGAAAAATTTGGAATTGGGCAAGTGATCAGCAAAAACGCACGATCCTTTACCTGAAGGCATCTAATGTTTCCCAATTCAGTGTCAATCCGATCATGCAATGTGGATGAATTTCTTTTCGGACTTCCTCGTTGCCGAATCCAGGGTGTCTTTCTTGAAGTATCGAGTAACTGAAAATGGTAGTGTTACCCCCCGGGTTTCACACTGTGTATTTACAACTTTTTACATGCATATCAAGTGATAGCCATATCATTTGAGTAAAAATCGACGTCATTGGTCACAAAAAAAACTGCTGAAACTTAGCTGGTCTCCATGACTGAGTTTAGTGTTGTTGTTGTTGATTTGTACTTTGTAAGGCCTTCCATAGACGATACTATAGACAGGTCTAGACTAGACTCTGTGGTCTAGGCTTACCTATCTTGGACTTGATTGTTTTTAAGTGTTTGGTCTTGATCTAAATCTATATAGCTGTGCTAATCTAAATTAAGCTAAGATTGAATCTGATATACTTTTAAGCTCACCACTTAATTCATGATTACCAAATGGTAAATTCGTTATCCCCTCTGTTTGTTCTACGCAATACGGAAAATATCTAATATGGTTGGGTCCCGTATCACATTCGGCCTACGGTCTCAGAATGTATATGACATGTTATTTTGATTATCAGTGGAAAATTATAATAGTAACATTTTGTTAAGATTCTGATGTGAAAGTGAAAATTAAAAATAAGGCTCATGATCTTGGCCAATTGCTAACAAAATGTTCAAATTATCAACATCTTCAGTTTCGCAAGTGCATCGCAATCATGCGATCGGACTGTGCGTTAGAAAAATACAATACCTAGCAATATCTATATGCTCTTGTTTTGATTATAGTGTACGATCGAATCATTTTGATTTGTTCGTCCATTCGATTTTTGTGTGTTTACTTGCTTCAGTTGAGTGTCGGGAGACCGAGTTCCTGTGCAAAATTGGGTATGGCTGTATTGATACTTCACTTGTATGCAACGGTGTAGTACAGTGCATAGATGAATCAGATGAAGATGGATGCGGTAAGTTGGTGTTTTAGCACTGTTATATATGACCCCATAATTCTGTGAGGAAAATATTTGGTCGCGAATTAACTAATCATTTTATCTCGGTTATGATTATTCGTTGTTTAAAACAAAACATATATTATTAATAGATGAGGTATTACTTTATGGTTGCACAGCGTACTTAATTTCTTCTATATAATATAATTTTTATATTTTCAAGAAGAGTGGGCCTATGATGCATGATTCTAGCAGAATCTTATGACGATGCGAAACTCAATTCAATGCACGCGAGGATAGTCCTCTGTGGCCCAGTGGTATTTCTCACGCCTAGATAGCGAGAGGTCCGGGTTCGAGACCGAGTATTTTTCGTCTTTAAATTCTGTGCTCGCCAGTTTCTCCGAGCTTCTATATAATAATATAATTTTTAATACTGATACTTTACATATCTAAATACTTCTGTAACTGTTCGTTGTTCTCCACAGATTTCTGTGGCATGCAGTTAATCAACATATCACGTGATAGCACACGTGAATTGACATCCTTGCCTTTCTATCCATACATATACCCTAATGACGTCTACTGTCAATGGTTTGTGACCAGTTACGATACGGAATACATCGTCATTAAGTTTTACCGTTTTGAAACACAACCAGAGAAGGACATCTTCCGTTTAGGGATAGGTCACAATATATCAGCAAACACAACAGCAGCGGCGTTAAGCGGACAGTTTACGCCGAGAATCATGACCATAAATTCCTCATCAATATGGGTTAGTTTTACCACGGATTTTGGTGGTCGGCACTTTGGTTTTCATATTAACTCATCGCTTCTGACAATTATGGTAACTTGTTGTCATTGTTAACTGTTTTATTATTAAATACTAAAATCATTGACGCGTGGATGTTTATTTTCTTGTTCCAAGACAAGGGAGAAGCAGAGTAAAAATAATGTTAATTTAGAGTCAAAACATTTTGTAGTAATTCTGAGCTGCCAACAGTCGACTTTTTAAAATGTTTTCAGCACACGGTAAGTTATACAAGAGAATGCGCTGGAAATATTACAGTATTAAACTAGAACAGTAACATTACACATTTTCTGAAAAAGCAAACACTTCTGCTGTGCTGCAAATTTTACAACATTTGTTGTAGCATATTAACATTACTTTTCAAAAAGGTTTACAGGCATTTGTTAGCAGAATTGATGCACAACAGTGCAATATTTGAAATGTTTAATTTAGTACTTTATCATGGAATTTAAAGGTTCCTTAAAGTGACTCCAATTTTTTTTAACATAATACCCTCATACCGAATACAAAACAGTGTGACTTTATCTGTCAATGATAATTATATTTTATAAGAGGTTTCTTGCAAAATAGTAGATTAATTGAAAGGGTATTGTTTGTATATTTTACAGTGCCGTGTAACGAAGATGAGTTTTTATGTCACTCGGGGTATGGGATGTTTGATCGTACCCTTCTTTGTTATCATTGTCAAACAGTGCTTGCCGGGCTCGGCGAATATAACTGTGGTAGTCGATCCTGCTCCCACTCTTTTTTGAGGGGGCTGTCTGTGTTTTGCATGCGAAAAAAAGAAAGAGAAATGCAGTGCGTAACCAGCGGGGGGGGGGTGGGGCGTGGGGGGCATCGGCCCCCCCTGCAACTTAAATGGACGGAGAAAGGTTAAAATGGGGACTGGAAGAAGGGGAACAAGAAGTTGGCATACGGGTCTAAATAACTGTAACCGTGAAGCTAATTTAACAGAGCTAAGAAAATGGTTAAGTTCTACTGGACATCTCTCCCACCTTTGCCGTCTCCGTTACCGCTTCACATTCTCCTTTCCCCTTTCCTCCCTTTTCCGGAGTTCAAGGGAATTGAAAGCGAGCCTAAACGGTATGGGGAAGGATTATGCATCCATGAATCTTTTGGAATGTACTATGAATTTTTTTCCGCCTCACCCAACCTCCCCCCCCCCCCCCCCCCCCCCCCCCCCCCGCTTTTCAGAATTTCGAACCAACTGGAAAAAAATATGGTCAACCCGGCGAGCGTAGCGATCCGGAAAAAAAATTGGGGCAACTTCCTCTTGAGTCTTTGCCCCCCCCCCCCCCCCCCTGAGGCCAGGTTCGGTTACGCCCTGCGTAAATGTGTTTACAAATCAGACACGGATCAAATGTGATGGTAAGTAACGAAGGGTGCAGAAAAGTTCTTTTAACCATGTATAAATAATACCATATGGACGGTGTATTCTCTTACTTTATCGTGTCTTTTGGGTCAGACATCTAATATCACCAACACCCATATCTAATGTCTGTTCACATTCAAACTTAACGAGGCATGCCTATGCACATTGAATAAAAGGCATTTAGAAAGAAAGTCGCTTTGCACTTTAATTAATTTAAAAACATCATTTTCTTTATATTGATTTGAATACCAGTGTAAAACTTCGACTGCCGTATGGACAGGATTTATCGTTTGTTAATGTGTGTTTTTATCACTTGCACTCCTTGTTATTATTTTTTTCAGATATTTGTGAGGTCAGAGATATCAGTAAGCTTGGCAATGCCATCAATTTTACATCTCCTAACTACCCTCAGCATACCCTCATTGACATCAACTGCTTCTTGTGGGTACATTTCTCTCAGAGGGCGATCTCATTATTCAATTTCATAGATATATTGCATTAGAGAAGGATATGTTTGGTTAAGAATCGGTTTGGGAGACGATACGGATGCTAATCCACATTCTTGAGTGACAGGACAATCTCCGCCGAGTTCCTTGATAGCTTCGTCATCGATTTGGATAATTTTTGACACGCATCATTTAAATACGCCAGATGATATTGGGTACTTGTTGGAAATGAATGTGTAAAGACTAACAGTAAGTGTGTTTGTGGGCAATTTAATTATTTGGCTACTTTTTTGACTACTTGGCCTAATTTTTAGTTTTTACTTTTACATTTCCCTTTTTTCTTACTGAAAGACTCCCGTTTACTACAAAATGTGCCAATCTATATGGATAATAATCACAACTAATTAAAGGGATAAGCCAGCGATTTGCCAATCCAAAAAAAAAAACCGAAAAAAATCATGAAAATTCATATTTTTATATTTGTTACTGGCATGTATATGTGAACATAACCTGGCAAGTTTGTTGGCTTAAAGACAAGGCAGGAAACTTTTTAATCCGATTCTGAATTTCTATCTCATGTGCGTTATCACAATATCGACTTAGATGACAAAGCCTGTGCCTGTGAAATTCCAGATTTTAGCGTGATATTGTGCCCACGACCTAGGCAGTTTGACCTCAAACCAAGCCTGTGCTCTTTGTTTTTCGTTTCTGGTTGTAAACCATAATCACTGTTTAGGTAGATGTTGAAAACCCCACGTTGTAATTTTATTTCTGGAGACGGTATGACAAATTTTCCTCAATACTTCATTTTTTTACTATTTGGTGTTTGTTTCTACATAAAAGCTTTATAATTATGGATTTGTACACACTTAATCCTTGATTCCATAAGTTTAAAAAAATGAATTTCCACATTTTTGTTATTCTCTCGCATTATCGCTGCTAATCCCTTTAACCCTCGTCTGGCCGAAGGGGGGGGGGGGGATTACCAACCCCCTTCAGGTTTTTCCCCGGCTTGCTAAAACCCCCTTTTTTGGTGCCAAATTATTTATGTAATTGTCAATTGACATTTTCCGCTCCTTTTCATCCAAAACAACACCCGGGTAATGGGTAAGATACCTGTTGATCCCAAAGTGATGGATAGGGGGAAGTCCCAACATGCCTAGCACACACAGAAAGATACAGGCACTTGATTTTGTTACCAATAGATAGCTATGGTCCCCCTCTTACCATTGATACCAAATGATACCAACTGCCTAGCCTTAACGTCACAATGACGGTCCATAAGTTCGCATGTTAGCAAAATGGTCATTTACCATCGACACACGTGAAAATTCAATTTTTCGCCAAATTATTTTCATTTTGCCTAAAACAGAATGCGAATCTCGTTCACTTTCTGTCACAATTTCATTATGCCTGTAAGCTTTCGGTTTTGAAAAAAAGTGCACTTTGCCCAGTATGGATTAAATCGTATTCCTAAATTACCAAGTACAATATGATATCACAGGTACCTTGATGTGGATGAATTTCCGTTTTGTTGAGGCCTTTTGCACAATATGTCTAAATCATGGACATCATAATGTGGATGGTATAGCGAGTGGTCCTGGTGAATTGATGAACAAAATTGTGGTATGTCAACCAAGTAATTGTATTATGTCTCACACAATCAAGCACTTTAACCTTTAATGGGTTAGTAAATAAAACTTGATAAATTAAGTTCCACTATTTCAGCCTCCTAAAGGACCATGTAGTATCTTGTTTCATTGCATTTTTGCTACAGGGCAAAAAGAAATCGACAGCACTGCTTCATAAGGTATCAACACCTTACCACTTGTTTAAATAAGTATCCTTTTATTAAAACGCTTCTTATTTTCTTAGGCGAATGTGGCATCAGGAACATATTTAAGGACTGATGATTTCAAGGGACCCAATTTATCTCGCCTGGATATCTGTTAGCTATCGTAATGAATTATTTGTCTCTGGACTGTCTTTGGTCGTGATTCGCGCTATATGTTGTCAATATCATAGATTTTCAAACAGAAAAGGGTGTTCGAACTTCTTTACCATTGGAAATGTGACGATTCAACATTGAGTGCGTCTGTTGTTGCTAGGCTGACGGGAGAAATTAAACTGCGCACCACTGATGTTCCCCAAATTGCGATGGGATTCAATATCAGCTGACCGTACCGGTCCAGGAAAAGGTTTTCCGTTTAAGTATTCTGCAAAGAAATTTTGGGTATAAGCATTTTATTTATTTTTATACTCTTTAGTGTTAATTCGGGTACCAAAAAATCACCAATACAAAAATAAAAGTATAGGCCTACCTTAGGCTTACCTATCCAAAGACACCCTTTGATTCTTTTCGGGCACTTGGACGTCTACAAAACTGTATACTGGAATTGAGTAACTGGATGAAATTGAACAACCTAAAATTAAACATGGACAAAACTGAGTTTGTTGCCTATGGAACTCCTCACAATATGAAATTGTTATCATCTTCTCTTGTTCTCAATATTAGTGGCACTGAAATAAAACCTGCTGTTTCTGTTCGAAATCTCGGTGTTAAACTGGACTCACATTTATCCATGAACGACCATGTATCTGGACTGTGCCAGACACTCAATTTCCAACTTCGCAATATTGCCCGTGTCAGGCGTTATCTTGATAAAGATTCTTGCCACCATATCATCCGTGCTTTGATACTATCCCGCCTTGACTACGGTAACTCTCTCCTTGCTGGCACCACAAATAGTAATTTCACCAAACTGCAACGTATTCAAAATAAAGCTGTTCGACTCATCTATGGCATCAAACGTCGGGAACACATCACTCCTTATATTATAGTGATCTTCACTGGTTGGCTGTCAAAGAGCGCGTCAACTTCAAATACTCACCATCATTTATAAGTGTATTAACGGCCTTGCACCATCTTACCTTCAATCAGACATTCATAAATACAATTCTGCACCACAACTTCGTTCTGCTGCTGACACCACACGGCTTGCTATACCATTCACCCATAAAACCGTCGGCGATAATGCCTTCATTTCATTCGGTCCGCGTATTTGGAACAACCTTCCACGTAACATCAGGGAAGCACACACACTGGCCATTTTAAAGAAATATTTAAAGACTCATCTGTTTGTTAATTGATCTGTTTCTTCCTGTTGCTCTTATTATATTTCATGTTATTTCATTAGTTTGTTCTGCGCTTAGAGCTGCCTGTATAAGCGCAATATAAATATGTGTATGTATGTTTGTTTGTATCGGCTGACTGCCTGTATGTCTGCCACGCCTCTTGATGCTTTTAGACATTTCTTATTTCATGTTGAAAGAGGGGTCTGTACAACAGTTTACTGATTCCACAATCACTCTTTATTAAGTCTTTCATTAAGCTTCCGATTGTTGGCGGTGGAAAACGGTAAATGGTTGCTTTATACATTGTCGCCAAAGTTCATCCCAAATATGTTCAATGGGTGAAAAATCTGGTGATCTGATCTGGTGGCAATGGGAGACAAACGATGTGGTTATCAAGCAAAAAGTCAGTGGGTATTCTTGCCATGTGTAGTCTTCAATTTCTCTTAAGACTTCATCAGTGTAGCGTTTCTCAGTTATTGTTATGAACCTTGTTCGTCCTTTCAAAAGAATAGCACCTCGAAACACCGATCCTCCGCCATATCTGAAATGCAGATGTCAAGGAATGTCTCGGAAGGCAACCTGCGGGCTCTGACCCGTCCATGATTGAAGTTAAAGTAAAACCGGTCAGGCAAAGTTGATCATGTTGTGAATTTACTGGGATCCTGATGGTTGGTTTCGGGTACTTCAGGTTGACTTCAAGCAGACGATGAATAACTGATAATTGCATATGGCCCATTGTGGATACCCACAGTTTCTAAGCACCGAGGCGATATGCTTTTCTTCATAGAGTGAAACATCAAATGAAGAACAAACCAAAACAACAACATAAACCAAAGAAAGAAAGAACAAACAAAACCTATGACATGGTTGTGATCCCTTACGTGGAGGGTCTCTCAGAAAAACTAAAACGCATTTACCAAAAACATGGTATCGCCACCGCCATGCGCCCTACTAACAACCATCCGCAGTTTGCTTGTCCACCACAATAGTGTGGTTCGGTAGGTTCAATGTAAACAGTTTCCCCTAGGATTTTGGGGCTAAATTGATTTTCTTGCGTTTTTCATTCATTAGGGACCAGACAGTCAGTAAAATGATGGGTGGCAAATTTTCGGACTGCTGTGCACCCTTCCTCAAAGGGGAAATATTACTACGGGAATTAAAAAATCGAGTCAAATTGGGTTGTTTGTGATGTACAATTAACCAACATGTTCGTCTCGCTTGTAAGGTGTAGAAAAATATATATTTGCCTAGGTTCAGACCTTTAGTTAAAGGCGCTTATACAATGGGATAGTTGTTTGTATTGTCTCGCAGGATCCAAAAATTATTATTTTACGATGTGTGATATTTGGTTTGGCTAATTGCATAGCAAAATGTCGCAAGGGTCTCCGTGGTCTAATGGGGTCACCAAACTTTCCCTGGAATGTCGCAATGGTGGATAAATCAAAGATCAATTAAAATGCATTTTGTGTTTCAGTATGATGACACAAGGAATCATTTGAACAACCACTTTCACACAACGATCGGAGCATTTTACCCCCAGGGTGACTTGAACCATTATGGGGCTATATAACCGCGTTAACTAAAGGTTGGAACCTAGGCAAATATATCTTTTTTTAAGCCTATTACGAGAACAACGCTTTAGTAGTACATAAAACACAATTTGACTCGATTTTTAAATTTTCCCGGTACGACCTTTGCCCCCTGAAGAAGGTGGCCTCAGTAGGAAAATTTGCACCCCATCATTTTCTTAAGATTTTTTAGGTCCTATTGAACCCAAAACAGCAACAAAATCAATTTACTATGAGAATCCTACGGGAATACACACCAACCCACACTAAAAATCAAGAAAGGACATCACCTCTGGCCCCCGATAATAGCGATATCGTCTATGAATTTCCTTGTGGAGGATGTGACAAATCATACGTTGGCGACACTGGAAGACATGCATTGAAATGAAGAACATAAAAAGGATGTTTCAAACGATTGTGGGCAAATTTTCAATTCACTATGCAACAAAACCCAAAAAGACACTCGACTCGCCGAACAAAACCATAAGTCAAGCAATTACCGACCATGTTCACACGGAAAATCACATAGAACTGGAAACGCCAAAATTCCGATAGTGACACCAACCACATTTCCAGAAAAAATTACGTGAAGCCATACAAATTCGCAAGAAGTGACCAAAACAATCAATCGTGATGAGGGTTCCACTCACTATTTTTTTCATATATAGTCTATTTATACTTCCGTCACATTATTTATATATCAGGTACGGGCAATAGAACCTGATTTACTAAATGTCCATAATGAATACCAATATGCTATTTTTATCTGTACATTATAAAGTTTACTGACGAGAACAACTGCAAAACGCAGAGGCGGTACGCAATCCCTCATTCAGAGAGAAAAAATCATATGGATGATTACCCTGGACCCTTCATACAAAGTATTATGAGAGAATGGAAATGGTAAGAACCATTATATTAAGAACATGAGAATAATACTTTACAGTGGGTAGATCGATATGCAGGCATCCTAAAGTAAATAAAGATACAAGACAAGGACACAACAAAGACAAATAGACTAGGACAAGGAGGGGAGGGATGACAGCAATGCTAAAAGGGAAACACGACAGCGATTCAGAATATACACATGATAATGATCACAAAACTAAATCTACACTCTAGATCACATGTATGATTCACTGCTTACAAAACAGCAGAACCTATGGAAGAGTCTTACTATCAAGTTTCCATGAAGAAGCAGTGAACTAAGGCCTTTAAAAATTGTTTGATTGGCGTAACATAGAAAAAAAATAGGGTAGGTAGGTCGGATTTTTTTTTATGTTTCACATACCAGAACACAAAATATATGACACACATACAAAAACAAATGGCACATCTTCACTTTTCTGTAACACATCTTTTTATTTGTCATTTTGAATGTCCTGCAATCCTTTAGAGTACCGAAGTATGACGTCATTAAATTCCTGTTTTTGCATTTCAGCGTTTTCATGACCATAAAAAAATAAAAATATTTAGGGTCGGCGGTAAAAATAGGGTCGGTCGGGTTACGCCAATCAAACAATTTTTTTAGGCCTAAGACACTTGTGATCAAGCCATCAGCCAAGATGGTGAAAGCTAAAGTACTGAGTAAATCTTTGGATTTGTCACACATAACCTATCATATTTATTTACAATCCTACATGATATGAATCTATTTACGGAAATTAGTTATCATCCGATGTTGTAAACAGGCCTACCAAGATTCCAAAGAAGAGATGGGTTTATACCCATTTTGAATGCACCATTTTACTACTAGCAATTTGTGTCCAATTTCAGGCATTTGTGACGATGATGATTTAACTGTGGCCAAGGATTCTGTACAGACCCGAAAGCTGAATGCGATGGATTCAATGATTGCTTAGTTAACCAGGCAGACGAGCTAGAATGTGGTATGCTATATTAAGCATTAATTTATGAAAACAATATGATCGCCCTGCTATGAGTTCCAGAACTCAAGATATTAACATAAATCCATCAAAACACTTTTCTTTTGTTAAATTAGACACGCAAGTGGCAAATTCAGACAGCACAAAGCAACACATAAGAGATGGAGCCGTACAAGTGTGCAACATATATTCAGAATGATAAATTTATATTTATTGCAATTTAGGTGATACGCAAGGGGAGTAATTATACTCAAAATTGAACATGCACATAATGGTGTATGTCTTCTCTTTTTATGCCACCAGCATCAGTCTATTGTCCTGGGTCATACCTCTGTGATAAGGCTGAAGGAGTTTCTCTAAGGTCGTGCGTATTGATACAGCAGGTGTGTGATGGGGTCAGAGACTGCCCAGCGGGTGATGACGAAACAGAATGTGGTAAGTCGTTACCTAGCTCTCGGCAATCAGAAATATTGATATTGTGTATGATCGGAGTCCATGACTGAACATGTGAAAGGTCATCGCTAAGTCTTTTAACTTCCACCTTCGCAATATTTACGGGATTAGTCCTTTATCGCGTTGAGAGTTGTCATATCGTCGCTTACTGATAATCTCCCATTGACTATGCCAATTCACTACTGTATGGAATGTTAGCCAGAGATCGGAGTAAACCTACGGATATTGCAGAAGAGCAGTCAGGCTGGTGTTCAAGTGTGATATGACACCAGCTACTCCGCTCCTCAAAGAGCTCCATTGGATACCGCTCAATGGAGTTGTTGTCTTTAAGCATTTGCTTCTTACCTTCAAGGGTATTTCTGAACAATTGCCAAGATACTTGTCCGAATACCTCTCTTCTGCCAGGCTAGGCTTGCCTAAAGCAAGAAGAGCTGTCAGAAGAGCAGTCAGGCTGGTGTTCATTCAGAGCTCCATTGTCTACCGCAAATTGACAAATCTTGTTATTTTTTTTTCAGACAGGAAGCGATGTCCATCTCAATGTACTTGTGGTTATGTCAAGTCCCATGATGATGTCATTGGTCTACAAATTACGTGTCCAGGTAATTTGGACACGGTCGTTGGCAGGATTCCAACCATTACACAGTCTCTGTGAGTAAATTATAAATTTCCAGCAGAGCGCTTTGACCCTAATTGATAAGGCTCTATATCAAATGTTATTTGTATTACTGGCCGTTGTTCATTGACACCTTACTCTTTTGTGTATTAAAGAAATAGTATGGCAAAGAAAAATACTAAAACTTACTAAATATATTTCCAAATTGACAAACCATTACACAGTCTCTGTACTACAGTCGCTATAAACATCTAGAAAACTTTGAACGCAAAAGTATTACAACAGACCAAAAAAAAATCAAATTTTACTAAACATTACAATTACAGAAAACCGTAACAGTCCTATATCATTCATTCATTATTCGTTAGTCATTTTTGGCGTTCCTGTTTCTGATTTCTGTGTACAATCAGCAAGTTTCCGTCTCGTAAATCCGCCATAATTAGAGTGTGGTTTAATCATGTTATAAACGGTGGTAATTTCTGCTCAGAGACGAAAATAACATTTTGCACAAGACATAGCTACAAACTACATGTTATAATGCGTTTACTTTTTAAATAAACAAAATAGTTCCAAATAAAACGTGTATATCAAAAGTAGTATCACAGCAGCCATTTGAAATCTTTTCGGCCTCTGTTGGGTGAACTATTGGGTTGTTGCCTTCAGATATTCAGCACAAATATTCACTCGTCGTTGTTAAAACATATGAAATCAATTTTGCATAAGGTACTCATTATAGAACGGGGACAGGGCAAAACACACTTTTGAAACTCGTGGTGAGTCTGGAACACCCAACGCAAGAAAATATAATACACTTATTTCATATAGATAGATATCCTCATGTTATCTGTGTGTTCGTGTATTTACAGTGAATTGAATGGAGGAAATATTACTTCTTTAAGACCAGGAACTTTCAAAGGACTGAATAGATTGAGATCTCTGTAAGTAACATCGAAGCATTAGTTAATTACCGCGAAGATATGTTTTTTTTAATTTTAACTGTAATTGCATATCATCGGTACTTTTATGAAAAAGTAATTATTCATAGAAAGAAAATATTTTGACAGTACATCTGATCCACCAGAATAATAACGAACATAGTTATTTTATTAATATGTTGTTCTAAATGTAAGATTTCAAATATTGAAATATTTGAATATCTAATCTTTCTAGCATACCTTATTGAATAAGTTGAGTTGAATGAGATCGGATCATGTGTGAGTTTAACTTAAATAAGTGTAATACCTGCTTCGGCTTAGAACGTTTATGCACTAAGATTAGGGGATATTAGGATAAAGGGCGAACCCAGTGTGTTCATCAGAAGGATAGTCGCATGCAACCGTATGGGTCCGTGCAGGAAGTCTGGGAGCCGAGAGTACTTATCCGCCATAAACGTCGAAAGAACAATATCAAAATTACTACATAATAAACATTAATAATTCACGTAAATTATGTAATTTTGGGCCAAAACAGACAAAACAGTACATAGCCAAACAGACAATATCAACAAACAAAGGGAAAACAGGAATGAACAGCAGCTTACCAGGACAAACAGCAACACTATAACTATAACGTTTCGGCAGAAAAATCAAATTTTATCAAGTGAACTACACTGTTAAAAATGCTCCTAATTTTACCAGACTTTACCTTTTAAATTACGGTAAACCCCGATTATTCAATAATCTTCACACTTTATTATACTAACAAATATTACAATTTGGAAGCATGAAATAAACTTTTAAAATCAATTTTAAAAAGAAAAAACCAAACCCAAAAAGAAAAATTTTTAAATTTTTTACCTGAGTTATCTAATTTTTTGGAATTTTTTTTTTTTTCGCCAAACATTCTCTCGCCATAAAATGAAACAATGACCTTTTATTACCTTTGGCTCATAATAGGAGAAACACAATAACAATGCAACAACAGAAAATGTTATAAGACAGTGAAACTGTTAAAAAACACATTGGATCAGATCATATTAAAGTTTGAAAAAAGTGACACTCAGTCATGTCGTATTTTTCTAGGAATTTTGCCGGGTAATAGTTACCAAGATAGCTCAAGAGGGCGTTTGACGGATTGACAAACCTTACTTGGCTGTAAGTATTATATAAAAAAAAAAATAATTATAATTTCGCATTTTCAGTGCATATCATGGCCATCGTTTCTGAATAATCAGTAAAACCTTAACATTACTTTGCATGGTTATTATTTTTCGGGATATGTCTCGGAATCAAATGAAAATCGATTGGAAGGGGACATATTTGAGGAATCGGTTTTTAGAAAATCGGTAGGTACACCATACTAACCCTAAATGTTATTTTCATATGAAATATTCATGATATAGATGACTTAATAATTGAGCAATACAACAAAGTATCTACCGTTAACCCTCGTCTACCAAGTCTTTTCTTGAACAACGGAATTACCAAGAGGGGGTGGGGTGGGGGTCTTAGGGACCCCCGCGCGAATTAGTTATAAAACACCCGATGTTTATAATTGTGATACCAGTGGATAGCTATGGTCCTCATCTTTCCAGTGATACCACATTAAATCCAACATACCTAGTATAGCGGCACAATGACGTCATCAACCCGCGAGTCGGCCAAATTGGTATTTCCACAGAATAAGGAAAATAAGCGAAAAATCCAATTTTGCGCTAAAAAAAATAGGAAAGATAGGATTTTCAGCGGTTTTCAGCTCTAAATGATGGCAACAAATGACTAGTTTACAATAAACATAGGAGTTTTAGAGCCATACTGTGCATAATATATTTAACAAATGCACCATAAAATATCCTTGGGTGACAACCACTACCCATCTTGCCCTTGACTTTGACGGCATACGGGGAGGTGCTACATTCACATGTTCGCTAAAATGACCAGGAAAGGATGAACGAATGATTACCTAGAAGCTTTAACGCGAGCTTTTGGCATTTTGTTAGAGCACAGAGCAAAGTTCACTGGGGGGGGGGGTACCACCCTATCCCTGTAAGGACGAGGGGTAACATGAAATTATATTAAAAAAAGGTTAATAGAGAGTCGATTTTATTTACTATTCATTTCGAATCTCGATTTTCCGCAAACAGGGGGGTAGTACATAGAACAACAATACTAAACAAACACTCTAACCTTAAGCAAGTAGTAAATGGACCTTTTAAATCCAGTGTAAATGAAAGAAAGCAAAAAAAACTCAGCCCCTCCGCCCCCTAAAACAACGTAAAAAGAGAATAGATAGAATCGCACGAATCATGACGTGTGATAACATCATGAAAATAGAAGTCCAACTCTTAAACTTCTTCTTTTTTTTTAGATTTCTTCATGATGTACCACTTACCACGTTGCACACAAATGCTTTCAGAGGTCTTGGTCTACTCGAAACACTGTAAGACGTTTATAATTAATAACGTTAACACAATTTAAATGTTTCGATTAGATTATCATCAGCGTACACAATCATCATTAATAAATAACAAAGGATATAAAGATTAATTTATGCAAATTGATGCAAATTTCAAGTTCAAGTTCATTTTATTCTCACATCTACAGTGATTTAACACAATAATAGGAAATACAATATAGTGATATTAAAATCAAAATACAATTGTTTAAAGACAGATTGACATCGTCAAGAATTTGTACGACTGACTGTCTCTAAGAGAATTTTACTATAGATAGCCCGTTTCAGCCTAAATTTCAGCCTAACGTTAGCATCAGCATTATTATTATTATTATTGTTATTATTATTGTTAAATAGTGTACTCATTCGAAATGACAAGAAAGCTGAGCTAGTGGTCAAAGCAAATGCCTTCAGCGACCTGAACAATCTCAATATACTGTGAGTAGTCGTCTAGTCATACTGGGTGTCCGGTCCCCCAAAAGGCTACATGTAGAAAAATATCATCACCGATATAAGGATTACATATCTTTCCGGTACACTTTTATTCAAATTTGGTTTCTCTCTTACGAGAGAGTGAATTCCAGGAAGTTGCCTGCGATGAAAAAACAAGAGTTTGATAAAGTTAGAGTTGAAAGATATGTAAACAGCACCTGTTTACTTTAGAATGTTAGCACTGTCAACTGCAGTTGGGAAACCCTTCCCATCATGCACAGGAGCAGAGGAACCGGGAGCTGTCCATACATTGACCTCCATAGGAAATGCGTGTAAAATGAAAAAAAACAAAAACCTTCTATGTAAACAAGCGATAAGAAATTTTACAATGACGATATTTTAAAAGCAATTTATTGTGCATGATCCACGGGTTGGATTGCCACTTTTTTGTATAGATTTAGTCATTTTTTGTTTACACTCTAAATACCAGTTATTATACAAGGTGAGTAAAAATATTATAGTTTATGAGCTTTAATTTGGTGTAAAGATCATTCTCATCGGTAAGGTATAGACCGAGCTACGATAAACGAAGCGATTCACTGCCCAACATGATGATAGATGTACGTTTATGTTAAATAAAATGGTTATTTTAATGGTATAAAACATACTGTGTGAACCTTTAAAGAGTTGGCATATTTTGGTCGACAGACAAAGATAATACTTTTAAAGAATTTTCCTATCTCTAAAGTTTGTCTCTTCCAGAAACTGATACATGAATGAATCAAGTTACTTTGTTTTTCAATGATTTATGTATGAGTGATAAGGGCGTAGAAATTATGACGATGTACTATTGTTGTTTTTGGTGGGTGATAAACCACTCGTCACATTACTTCTGCACTCAATAAACATCCGATTTCCTTCTGAACATTGATTTGCTTCGCTGAACACCGTTTATTTTGATGTGAATCCATAGACAGATCGAGCGCCAAACCGACTACTTCATTCAAAGACTGGTAGTCGGTGTATACAATACCGATATGAACGATCTTTACAGCAAATAAAAACCAATACAATTATGGGAAGACTTTCATAGCTGTTGTTATAGCTGATATGAGGCTTTTAGTTTGATTTCAATTTCAGATCTGCATGTAAATTTTCTTGGGACACCCAGTACCTAAAATGTCTCAAGCGTTCCTGTTGGTGACACTGTTGGTAAAAAATCCCTTTAATGAAATTGCATCACATATGTATGCATTATGAAAACACAGCAATCGTAACATGTGTTATCATTTACAAACATGAAACAGCACCATTTGAAATATTCATTCTTTGTTCTTTTTAGATAGCCATGTTAGTTAATTTAAACAGTTAAACGGGTTTTGACAGGTTTTAGCATTTTTGCTTCTTGTTGTTGGTTTTTTTTTTGTGTGTGTGTGTGTTTTATTTTGTTTTTGAGGGGTTATATTTTAGGATTATCACCTAGCTGCAACGTTTTTGTCGAAAATGTATCCTGCGCGGTCCAATAGCATCGTACTTGCATTTGGAAGTATTTACCGTATCACATTGTGACCATTTTGAGCGACGTATTTTTCAATTCACCGTAGAGTTGCTATTTTGTCTTTTTCACACTATAAATAGTCGGGTAATTCCAGGATGCAAGATTACAACATTTCAAAAGTGTGAAATCCAATTGGGCAATGATAGGCTATGTATATGCATGATGCTACTGTTATAGCATATTTTTAGAAGGTGAGAGGCTAGCTTCTGTATTATTTTTTTTCTATGAGGAAAAGCTTGCCAATAGTTAATATTGATCTGCAGAGTTGATAGATCTGTGCAGTACCAGGATTGATATTTTAGATACCACGTGAGTGTAAAGCTATATTTAATCTTATGTCGTCTTTGAAGCCGAAAGTGCAGGGAATAGGATTTCAAATTGTGGTCCTAGTGGACATTTTGTGACAGACTGAATTCAGGGTGATAATTTTACATATCCCGAACTGAAATACTGAAGAATATTTGTCTTGCCAAGGGATCTATATAATCTCGTCGTCATCAACTGCTGGATAACGTTATCACATCAGAAAATGACCATTATAGTGATTAATACTGAACCGCAGATTTTAATATCAGAACTTAATTCGTTATAATAAGAATTGTTTTTCTTATTTTATTACAGTTACATAGACGACCATCGCTTATGTTGCTATTTTACTCGTCTGGAGTCTTGTATAACTTTAGAACCACAACCACCATTGTTTAACTGTGGGAGTCTTATGCAAAACTCAGTTACTCCGAGTTTCTATGTGGGTTCTGGGAATAAGCGCCCTCTTTGGAAATATATTCTCTGTTTTATGGCGATTGACAGAAAAAGCTCGTAATCAAACCCAGGCAGTGCAGTCTTTTCTGATAGGGAACTTGGCTCTTGCCGATTTCTTCATGGGAATCTATATGGTTATCCTTGCGTCTGCAGATCTTTATTATGGACATGACTACTTCAATGACTCCGATGAATGGCGAAACGGTTATGTTTGCAGGTTGGCAGGTTTTCTTTCTCTTCTGTCCGGTGAAGGTTCGGTATTTTTTCTCACCTTGATAAGTTATGAAAGGTTCCTGGGTGGTGTATTTCCATTTAGTCGTTTTCGTCTTACAAAAGGGTCCGCCAAAACGGCCGGAACAATACTGTGGTTGTTTACTATCACTATAAGTTTGGTGCCAGTTATTCTTGCTGGGCCCGAGTCTGACTTTTATGATCTATCTGATGTTTGTATCGGTCTCCCTTTGATCACACGGCCTTCTTCTTTTGAATTTCAAGCAAGTGACGTTGGCAATGAATTGAACTTTGACCTTCCTGTTGACAAGATTCCAACCTGCTTGGTATTATTCTATTGTCATGTTTTTGGGCGTAAACTTGGTATGTTTTGTTTTTATTCTGATTTGCTATATCGCCATATTTTGCAGTCTTCAGAAATCAATGAGTCAAGCCGGGCGAACTGCAGACAATCAGGAAGAGATGAAAATAGCAATTAAGATGGCTGTAATAGTCGGTACTGATTTCCTCTGTTGGGTTCCAGTCATCATAATGGGTATTTTGTCACAAACTCAAGCGGTGGTCATCCCACTCGAAGCCTACACATGGTCCGTTGTCTTTGTACTACCGATCAACTCGTCCTTGAATCCATACCTTTATACAATATCTTCTCTAATTGGTGACTGGAGAAGTAAAACAACACAAAAAGGGCAGCCGAAAAACAGTAGAAAGTATCAGTGGGTCAAACAACAAAGATTCTAGAGAAACCTTAACTTCTTCTACTGGTCATATGCATGCGAATGATGAAAAGTAGACAGCAAATCCACCAGAGTGTTAAAAATACTGTACAATAAAGAGAGAAACACACACACACAAACACACAGATGAGTTTTACGCCACAAATATGCGCGAGAATGGACTTTTGTTTGAGCGCGCTTCTATTTTCTGGCAGTTGATATGTATATATTCTGTAACGCGTGTGTTAATTTTGCACTAGGAATTGTTCGAAATCCGTAACCGTAACTTCGAAATCACGTAATTTAGTACATATGTTCAAAAGAAAATAATCAAATGCTTCGTACTCTTTAGCGTCATATTCTGTACAAACGTTCAATATTAGATTTAGGGGTATTTGCTCCGATGTTGTTGAAAAGCCCCTTGTTGTCGGTTTGAAAGTGGTAGAAGAAGGCCTTGATTGCATTTTTGAGACAATACAAACAACTTATCACTCGAATGTAACACCACTCTAACATTGGGTAAAATTTACCTCAGGATGACCTTGAACCATTATGGGGCTATAGCGCTTTAACTAAAGGTCGGAACCTAGGTAAATATACACTTTTCCTAATCCTTATAAGGAGAAAAACATGTTAATGTACATTAAAACACAATTTGACTCGATTTTAAATTTTTCCCTGTAGTAACATTTTCCCCCCTTGAAGAAGGGGGAAACAGTCCGAAAATTTGCACCCCATCATTTTCTGACAAAATGGTCACTTTTCAATGGAAAACATACCAAACCACACTATAATATGTCAATGAGAACAGTTCCCGTAGGATTTTTGAGCAAAAATTGATTTTCTTGCTGCTTTTTATTCAATAGGGACCAGACTGTCAGAAAATGATGGGATTCAAATTTTCAAACTGCTGCCCCCTTCTTCAATGGGGTGGGTGGTACTACAGGAGAAAATTTGAAATCGAGTCAAATTGTGTTTTAATGTACATTAACGCGTCCGGGGAATCCGGCGCCTGATTTCTGAAACGTTGTAAAACATGTATAAAATAGAATGATATGTGTTATGTATATGCATTACAATAAAAAAGGTTTAGCTAGAATGGATAAAGCTGCACATTAAAAAGTGTCTGTTTTGATTCAGGATGATAAAGTTGTCTTGACATTTTTGATGAATTAAATCACCCACCCCCCCCCCCCCCATTGTGTCCACTAGGTAGTTGAAAAACCTAAATGCGAAATGCGTTTCTTATTTTTTTCTTAATGAACTAAAAGCTGTTTGCTATCACATTGTGTTTATAAAATTGTTTTTGAAAAGGATTTCCCCAAAATGGCTCAAATCGGGCCAAATGATAAGTCAAAAGATTTGCAAACCAAATTTTGGCTGTCAAATTATAAGACAACAATATTGATTTGGGATCCTTAATATTTGTTAGAGGCAAAAAAATGCAAAATTTCTCAGTAAATCGAATAAAAAACCGAAATGTGGTAAAAATGGCTCCAAAACAAAATTCGCGCGGCCTATTTGAAACAAACATTTTTTTTGGGGGGGGGGGGTTCTTATGTAAATACCTTGTTTACGCAATGTGTTTTTAAAATGTTGTATGTGTCAGTCGTCGACAAACTGTTTTTTAAACTTTGCATAATTATATTTCATAATTTGAAATCCACTTTTACAATATAAAAAATAGGAACCAAGCATTACATTGAAAAAAAAAATTAATTTACTACCATATGTTTATGAGGTCTAACTTTTGTGTATTTACAAAAAGACGTTGGGTGCGTACGGCACTTATGGAAATACGGCAAAATAAATACAATAATTGTTATTCAAACTTGCGTGTAGTGTGTACGCTACTCTGCCATTGGAGTTAACCACAAATTGTAGAGGGATCAATTACTATCTTACCAATGTCATTATTAAAGTGCAACGAGAGATTTCACATACCAGGTTGTACCTAAAAATGTGAAAATTCTGATTTTTGCACTGATGTAAAGCTTTATATTAAAGATAGTCAGCCTCACAGACCCTCACCAGCTGGGGAAAATGGTGTTCACTTTATGTTTGAAGTTTTGAATTTTAGGGTTAAATGTTCGCAGAAAACCGATTCTGGACGACGTTAATTGAAAAAAAAAAAAAGGCCCAAAGTGCACATTCCGGGGGGGTACTTCCATTTTGGCGGTCAAAATTCATAATAAAGTTATTAATGGTCTATTATCTTAATTTTAGTGTCTACATAATTCGGGCATGAGAAATTGAAACAACTTTGAAAATCCAAAATGGCTGTCCGTTGCCAAAAAAATCAAAAATGGGACGCCCAAAATGCCCCTTTCAATATAAACCACATGCGATCACTTTTCCCATCTATCTGATTAATCAGAGTTTCGATTTGCATTTTTTGGGATGTGAAAAATCAATACTTTTTTCAAAAAAAACTTATTGGTATTCATAGAAACTGTAGCATTGTTATGGAATTAACACTTAATTGACTAAGGGGGTCCATGGTACACAAGGTTTGTTTTTCGGCGATTTCTCACTCGTGAAAAGATTTTCGAGATCTGTTTTGTAATTGTCTAATTATAGATGTCTTTCTTTTTTTTATAAAAAATACTGAAATTTCTTGCCCGTTAGGCACCTACGAAATTGTATGATCAGAAAAAAATAATTAACCCTTCATGTGCTGATAATTTCATCATCGAGCGACTGCGCGCCATTGCTGTACAAACCTATGGCAAATACATGTCGTAGTTACTGCCCCCACAAAAATACAAGAATGCACAAAATGGTAATGTTTGTGCTCACCATAGGCGTACCCAGGAGTTTTTCACCGGGGGGCGCCATGATTTTAGGCTGCCCCCCCCCCCCAAACAAAAAAAATCGGTACAGATCGGGACAGGCTCTCTTGCAAAATCCAGGGGCGTCGTTCGGGGCTTCTTTCTTGGGTTTTAAAGCACATGCGGCGTTATTTTTAATGGACATTAATAAATACTTTATTGGGTTCGCAAATTGTAAAAAAAGTTAATATTAACTTTTCCAAGACAGTTCCCTGATCGCAAAAGTGCCCTTATACTTGAGACCCACTGTCAAATGGCGACCCCGCCCGACCAATATCCTTTGCCGTAGCGTAGCTGCACGAAAAGCGGTGCAACTCTGTATTAGGAGTTATTATTTTTCCAAGATTTTTGTTCATGCAAAGCTGATTTGGAAGTGGTTCACAACATAAATCTTATAGGTATGGGCAACGCTCTTAAAATTAGGATAAAGGGCCATTTCCTCCGGCCCGGGCCTCTGGGAGGCTTCAAATAGTAGATTTTATCCAAGTTGACTTTTAGAGGCTAGGCCTATATTGTTTGAGTTTCATGACATTTTTTCTCGCGATTCGCAGCCTTCGCGGGTAGGCCTACATATTTCTGAAACCAGGGCCTTGACTTTTCATTTATCCCGGCCCCGGACCAACTCTTGGCGGCCCTTTTTTTGAATGAAAGATATGGAGGTGTTAGTTCTCATCTGAGGGAGGGTGGGTGCGGGAGGGATGTAAGCTTGCGATATTGTCTTTCCGATATTTACTCATCACAGGCTGATGGGGATAATGAACCTGCAAATGGTTTATATAGCAAATAATATTCCTTCCAGGTATGAGCAACACAGCCATAAGATCTTAAACGATGGGTAATTAAGGGTTTGTCTTGAATTAATTAGCATGTTTGTTCGTGGCGAGTTCATATCTCAACATTGATAAAGCTGTCTCTCTCTCGACGCGCGAAGCGCGGATCCCTTACAGTATTCGATTTCCAAGACACATTTCCCCCCGTAAAGTAGGTATAAAACACTTTCGAAACGCCAATGTGCATGGAATAATGCTTAGAGGTATAAGCAACTGTATATTAAAATTAAGACGGATAAACGCAGAATTTCTTTTGGGAATGTTATATAGGCCTAGGCCTAATGGTTAGTGTGTGTGTGGAGGAGGGGAACCCCTCCCGCGCGAAGAGTGAAACCCCTGCAATATTCTAGTTTCAACACATTTTCTCACACAAAGTTGATAGAAACGATTTTAAATTCTAATAAAAATTATGGTTCATCATCAATAATAATACACAGACGTAGGCCTATGGACAGCAATACTGCCTCGCCATGTTCTGCAAAACGCGTAACAAAGTGGGGCTGCAACCCCATAAATTCCGTAGGCCTTTATAGCAAATTGTGCAAAAGCATTTTGAATCAACTTCAGAAGGCCTACTTTTAAATAAATTGTTGAAACACAATAAGTATGCTGCATGACAAAAGTCGGTAGGAAGGTCGGTGTGGTCGCATTTTTGAAATAGGCCAACTAGGCAAAATTAAAAGGCTACACCAGACAACAGTGGCAGAAATTTCCTGAAAAAGTGTGGATGGCATTTATGGCAATAGGCCTAAGGACAAATTTCTGAAGTGTTGCAGCTCGTAGTTATATCCTATACTCTCGAGTCAATTAGTAGGATGGCCTGAATTGGTGAAAAAGGCTGGATAACATGGAACATTCACCTTATCAAAAATCCCGCGGGATTTCCGTCTATGCAAAGACAACAATAAAATGTTCAAAGTCAGAAGGCCACTCCCAACAATCAAATACATAGTGAATGAAGACAAATTAAATTAAAATTTGACGCAACAATTATAGCTAATCACAAGAGGTATTGTATATCCTCGATCAAAGGTAGACTCGGTTTGAAATAAGCTGCGCGTAGTGCGGAAAAAATTTAGGCCCTACTAAGTTTCACTCTGACAGTCTCATATTTTTCTTCAACAAGGGGCCAGGGTCTGACGCTCCCTTGATCCACCATTATGGGGTGCAACACAACAGCTTATAAAATAAACGTAGGCCTATATGTGAAAGAGATGTTCAGATTGTCCCAAATCCCTGAGGTTTAATGACATTTACACACCTTTATTTCAGAGCGTCATAAAGGTAACACACTTTAATCGAACCGTTTTTCTTTTTCTCTTTTTCCTTTCTTACTGATTTTTCCCGGTTCCTGATTTTTTCTTTACTTTTTATCGGGGGCGCGCGCCCCCCACGTGCCCCCTGGGTACGCGCTTGATATGTGTAAATTGGTCCTTCTAGAGCTAGCAGGGGACTGTAGTGTAAGAGTGTGCGCTTCCGGATAAAATTGTGAATTTTTGCACACAAGTACTTTAAGCATTGATAATCCAAGGTTTGTTTTTCGGCGATTTCTCACTCGTGAAAAGATTTTCGAGATCTGTTTTGTAATTGTCTAACTATAGATGTGCTTCTTTTCATAAAAAATACTAAATTTCTTGCCCGTTAGCACCTACGAAATTGAACATGAGCAAAAAACAAATAAAATAATTACCCTTCATGTGCTGATAATTTCATCATCGAGCGACTGCGCGCCATTGCTGTACAAACCTATGGCAAAATACATGTCGTAGTTACTGCCCCCACAAAAATACAAGAATGCACAAAATGGTAATGTTTGTGCTCACCATAGGCGTACCCAGGACGTTTTTCACCGGGGGCGCCATAATTTTAGGATGACCCCCCCCCCCCCCAAACAAAAAATCGGTACAGATCGGGACAGGCTCTCTTGCAAAATCCAGGGGCGTCGTTCGGGGCTTCTTTCTTGGGTTTTAAAGCACATGCGGCGTTATTTTTAATGACATTAATAATATACTTAGTTCGGTTCGCAAATTGTAAAAAAAGTTAATATTAACTTTTCCAAGACAGTTGCCCGATGCAAAAGTGCCCTTATTCTTGAGACCCTACCTGATAAAATGGCGGACCCCGACCAATATCCGTTGCCGTAGCGTAGCTGCACGAAGCGTGTGCAACTCTTGCATTAGGCCTATTCTTTTTCCAAGATTTTTGTTCATGCAAAGCTGATTTGGAAGTGGTTCACAACATAAATCTTATAGGTATGGGCAACGCTCTTAAAATTAGGATAAAGGGCCATTTCCTCCGGCCCGGGCCTCTGGGAGGCTTCAAATAGTAGATGTTAATCAGCAGTTGAACTTTTAGAGGCTAGGCCTATATTGTTTGAGTTTCATGACATTTTTTTCTCGCGATTCGCAGCCTTCGCGGGTAGGCCTACATATTTCTGAAACCAGGGCCTTGACTTTTCATTTATCTCGGCCCCGCCCAACTCTTGGGGCCCTTTTTTTTGAATGAAAGATATAGAAGTATTAGTCACCCCCAATCTGAGGGAGGGTGGGTGCGGGAGGGGATGTAAGCTTGCGATATTGTCTTTCCGATATTTACTCATCACAGGCTGATGGGGATAATGAACCTGCAAATGGTTTTATAGCAAATAATATTCCTTCCAGGTATGAGCAACACAGCCGTAAGATCTTAAACGATGGGTAATTAAGGGGTTTGTTTTGAATTAATTAGCATGTTTGTTCGTGGCGATTTCATATCTCAACAATATCTCTCCCGTAAAGTAGGTATAAAACACTTTCGAAACGCCAATGTGCATGGAATAATGCTTAGAGGTATAAGCAACTGTATATTAAAATTAAGACGATAAACGCAGAATTTCTTTTTGGAATGTTATATAGGCCTAGGCCTAATGGTTAGTGTGTGGGTGGAGGAGGGGAACCCCTCCCGCGCGAAGAGTGAAACCCCTGCAATATTCTGTTTCAACACTTTCTCCACCACTTTGAGTGAGAAAGGATTTAAATTCTAATAAAATAGGTCACAGGTCAATAGAATCCAATAGCTGCCAATAGCTGTTGACTTTATTCGCCATTTTGGTCAATAACCAGACACGTAAGATAGTCAAAACTATTTCTATATTTCATTCTATGAGCTAAACCAACAATTTGAACCACATTTTACAAAAATTGGAGCAACTTTAAATTTTTGACCCCCGTACAAACCAAGATTGACTTTGTTACCATTTTTACAGTTTTTACCCCATAATTCCTAAACTATAAGTCACAGGTAGTATAAACTATACCTTTTTGGAATCCTTGTGGCCAGACAGACGACATGGTGTACTTTTCAACACAATCGGAACATTTTAAAAATTTTACCCCTGTGTAACCTTGAAATCCAAGCTGGGGGCCATGAAAGGGGTGTGGCAAGTGCTTCCATCAATTTTTTTGATTATCAATGTATAAAGTACTTGTGTACCAAAATTCACAATTTTATCCGGATTTGCACACTCACATAAGATCTGTTCACTACAGTCCCCCACTAAGCAGATATAAACATAAATGATTCACAAAGTGTATGCTGTGGAAGCAGGTTCGCACAAACATTTTGCTCCACTTTGAGCAAATTTGACGCATTTCGAAAACAATGATTAGCCCTTAATTTCCAGACTATATACGGGAACTCATTTATACATGTACTGCGCCTTTGGCCTTCTCTTATGACCCCTCAAAGGTGGTATGGGGTTCTTTTGAAAATTTCCTCGGGAAGGTGGTTTTCTTAGGGGTTCATGGACCCCCTTAGGCACCAACGTGAGTGAAAACACCTTATGCAATTACGTGTTAAACCTGGAGACGATGCATATGGGGAACTTTCTGCCGTTGTGTATTTAACCGGCCACCAAGAATGCTATTTTGATGGTTGAGAGGGCAAACTTTTACTTAAATAGTAGAGTGGCTTCTCTGAAGTACGCTACCGCGCACCCCGGAATGTTTTTTTCTCGACCATCTTCGTTGATGGCAACTTGAATCCCTAGGAATAGGTCGACATTATAAAGAAGTCAGTGAAGCCATATCTGTCCGATTCTATGTGTTCTTTTATGGATAGCAGCGCGACAGTGTTATCCGGTATACGTACGTTAAGTTCCAATCAAATGATAATTTGGATCATGCTGTAGAATGGCTACGCCGTTTCTCACCCTGCTAGATTTTTTTGCGGTGTTACCTTAAGATTTTAGTATATTCGCAAGGCCCACGTCCAAGTCTTCAAGCAAATATTGAGACAACGCATACAGAACAGCTTAGAACGCAGTGAAAGGTCATCGCCACATTTGCATCACAAGATGCGCCATTACCTCCGCATTACCTCCAGGTAATCTGACTCGGTATACGCATGTGAACTTAAACTACAAGGCAGCAACGAAGCAGAAGCAACAGGAAATCATTTTAAAAAAATCACACTTCATAATTTAGGATTCTGAGACTGATTATATCCAGAGCTAAACAAAAAGAATAACCGAATAAACGGTATTTTATCTCAGCATTCGATTGTTAATAGGACGTCAGATGTGATTGAACTTCTTCGATAGATTAGTGACTGCTCGTTAAATCGAAGCACTAGGGGCATAATTCTAGCCTGTGAAATTTATCTCTCATGTTTCAAATTAATTGAAATGGCTATAAATTGAACAATTTGAATTGAATATATCTCAATGTTCATTGCAGTGATGTTTCCAAGTCTTACTTGCCTTTATTAAAACAATGTCGTTTAGCAAATTTACACAACTCAAGTACTCGAGTTGGGGCAAAATGTCGGTAGTGTTTATTTTTGTACTTTATGCCGATCACACACCGAACAGAGAATTCAAAAGAAGAATATTTCCGACATTATATGCTATAATGATACTAGCACAACTGTTTTGATTCAACCATAACCTCAAGAGCTTATACCCAAACTTTCAGGTCGATTTGACTATGCCCGTTACCGGCCATTGTGTGTATCACAATAGGGATTGGCCACTGTGCGATAATTTCTGTTCGTACAATACCAAATCTGCAGTATTATCTATAGATCCCCCCGCCCACTATTGGATGACCTTCAACAAAATCTGAGCAAGTCAGGGGGGACGAGCTGGGTCGATCATCAAAAGGGGAGTTTCCTAACCTGACCCATCTGACATCACTTTTTCTGACACACTCGTGCCAGAAATTGGCAATTTGTATGGCTTTTTATTATTTTTTTTTTTTTTAATTGTTATCTTTAAAATAATTACTAAGTCATTAAAATTAGCATCTGATGAAAAATGGTTCTTCATATGACAAACAAGAACCTTTTTTAATTTTATCTAGACCCATTAAGAAAGGTTTAGCGGACAAGGACATTTAGGTGGACGCTTTGTTTCTTAATAATTCCACAATAAATAATAAACTTTTACAACTATTGTAGCTTTAAACAATTTACCGGTTTTATGCCTGCATGCATTACCAAATTGTCTAACAGATTGACG
This sequence comes from Ophioderma brevispina, assembly GCA_023653785.1. Classification (NCBI taxonomy): domain Eukaryota; kingdom Metazoa; phylum Echinodermata; class Ophiuroidea; order Amphilepidida; family Ophiodermatidae; genus Ophioderma; species Ophioderma brevispina. The sequence continues at coordinate 31,453 of JAMKCH010019746.1, forward strand.
AAATTCATTAACAACTCCTCAAGTCATGGCAGTGGGGGTATGACATACACGTCTAGAATATTCATGACTTTAAAATAACATGGACAATAATTATATCACTACTAGTTTTAAAATCAGACGTTGCTGTTTGCTTTGAAGTTTGACAATCTTAAAATAACAGCCCAGCAGGGACCTTTTGTTTGATTGTTTTATTCTGTTGGTTTGGATTTCATCTGTTTGTGTGTTCAAGGATTTATATGTTGTCAAAGGTAAACAATGGCCTGATTAGTATTGAGCCAGAATGAAATGTACCTTACTTACTTTTGGATATTCAAACTTCATCTTTGCATATGTATTCCAAATCGGACCAACCAAATCCTATCAAAAGTTGACAGAGTAGAGACAATATTGCAAAGACCTTTACAACCAAATCACTTGTGGTTTCCGTCGTACCTTGACGTATACTGCAAATCCTTCCTTGGGTGGTGGTTTAAAATATTCAACCGTTTTGGTTTAGGAAATTTAATTGGCCATTTACTTCCTTGTTTACATTCTTTGACATTTTATTTGCATTCAGAGCCATCCCTTTCGTGAAAACAATTGCGCCATAGGCAATATGGAGCGTAGGTATGTTAAACTTATTTACATTACTAAAGTAATTCAATTCTTGTTGATTAGACTTTGTCGGGACTACAAATCGGCAAATGAACCACTACCGTCACCTATCGTAGAGGTCATTGCACCCACAAACTGCCTTCAGGGTTGCCATAGGGCATTGTGGGTGCATTTTCTGATTCTTCTATTAAAAAGACTAAGAACAGCATGAATGAAAAATACATTCCTTACATTAGGAGCTGCTAAATCTTTTTTTTTTTATGTGTCCTAGTCACAGAAGACAAGCCTTTCAAAGGGACTGGCGTGTATGAAATGAATTCTTCAGGTTTTTACAAAGTCCGAAGCCGAAAACCACGACTGAAGCATAACAAAAGGCCCACAACGGGTCGTCTGTAATTAAAAAAGCACATAACACAAGGTTTGTGAAAATCATAGATGCAAAATAGTACACGGTATAAGCTCCGTATGTGTGTGCACACCACCGCGCCTCGCGCCAGTGTGTGTGTGGGTTGCGTGTGTGAGGTTTATTGTGTTAAATCCCTCATGAAAACATTCATAGTCTATCTTTATGTATCTTTTTCTGTATCTTTGGAACTTATTTTCTCTTCCTCTCCTTCTCCCCCTTCCCCACCATCTTCGGTCTGTAACAATCAATTTGAAAGAATACTATGACAAAAGAACTAATAACTGTGTTTTTTCGAACTGGTATATTTGAACTATCTTCTGCAATCTTAAGTTTTGGAGTTATAGGCTAAAACATTTTAAAGTTGCTCCATTAGTAATAAAAAAAAAACGGTGCAATTATTGATGGAGCCATTGTAATAAAAAAGAATAGTTTTTTGAGTGTCGTAAATGCTTGCTTAACACTTAAGTGCCTAAGGGGGGGGGGTTCCATAGTACCCAAGATTTGTTTTTTTCGGCCTGATTTCTCATTCGTGAAAAATATTTCGAACTCAAATTTTTTGTAATTGTGTACTTTTTGATGTCGCGTTGCTTCTATAAAAAAAAATTACTAAAATTCTTTCGAGGCCCGTGAATAGATAATTAGCTTGGTCCTCTAGGAACCCCCCCCCCCCCCTTATGCACCAACGGGAGTGTGATTTTAAAAATAAAAATTAGTGAGCGAACCCTGTTGTCAGAAATATTTTTCGCTTATGTGTCATGAGGCCTGAAACAAATTAATACAACAGAAAAAATAATTAAACCTTTATGTTTGCTGCAAAGAAGCGATTCCATCACCGAGCGACTGCGCGCCATTGCTATAAAACAAACTATGACACATAAGTCTGCACCCACAAAAAATAACAAGACTGTACAAGGTATGTTTTGTGTTAAATATTTTACATTAGGAAATTGGTCCTTCTGAGAGCAGGATATACACATCAAAATGATTTGCAATGTGTATGCTTGGAGCCGGGGGCGCGAAAACTTCGATGTTACTTTTTGAGCGATTTTCCCACCGCATGTTTCGAAAACAATGATTTGCCCCCTAATTTCCAGACGATAACCGAACTCATTTGATATTGCACCTTGGGCCTTGTCTTATAAGACGTATATACCCCCTCAAGGTGGTATGGGAGTTTCATTTGGAAAATTCCATCGGGAAAGAGGTTTCCTTGGGGGGTCCATGGACCCCCCCCCTTAGGCCACAACGGAGTGAAAACACCTTAGCACTTAAGTGTTAACAAAGAGGGGACGCAGTCAAGAAGGCCAGTTGAATGCAATGGACGCTGGCCTTTGGGCTCCCTATATTGGTAACTAAGGCATTACAGACAGTCCAAAACTGGTTCCTTATTTTAATCCTGTTATCTCCACCACAATTCACACTTTTTTAATCCAAATCAGAGTAACTTAAAATTTGACCCTGTGCACTGAAATTACCCTTTTATTGACTTTTGCTGTTTTTATAAGCCTATAAACTCTGAAACTTTAGGCGTAGATATTACAACAATGTTAACACTCACGCTCGCACCCCACCCCCCCCCCACCCCAAAAGACAAGTTCCCGCTTTATCACGTTGAAGCCCTTATTGTTTTAAGTGTTTTGTTTTTTTTAAGTTTTCCAAATTTTTTAATGTACGGTAATTGAAATTATGACAACAAACAATTCCATCGTTTATTGTAGTGTTTGTTAACGCCGATGTCTCTCCCCCCCCGCTGCATTTGGAGGCGACGGTAAAAATTTGGGGGCAACAGGGGAGCGCAGCGAGCCGAAAACAAATGGTTGTCGAAAAAAAGTACACAATCCGCACCCCCCCCCCCCCCAAATAAATCCTGGCTAAGGGTCCTGTGTACACAGAATGGAAGCAGCGATGGAAGCGTTAAGGTCACCGCTGAAGATTTATAACTAGCCAGTTAAATCCTCTTCAGGACTGATCTCCCAACGCCAACCTTGGATAAAACTCAACCGCTTGCACCTACTAATATGGTATCTTGCATCGAGTCAATTTGTGAGTGTGGAAGTCCTGACAGCACAGTAGACCACCTACATGTTTCCTTCCTCCAACCATCATCCACATTTGTCCCGGTCTGGCGGAAGTTAATGACGCCACAAAGGATAAGCTGTTGAATCACCACCTGGATCTAGTCTCCTACGATAGTAGAAGATCCACACTGCTCCGCAGGCGCATCAATATCACAACCACTATTCACAGACTGGCAAGAATCCGCGTCTTCCATTAATACCGACGCTGTATCACTATAACCTGACAGGAATTAAGAATGTGGCTTGAGTTGTTTGGAACTATTACCTATAAACGGCATTTTGTATTAAAATAGAACGTTGACGCTATCAACTGAGATAGGCCAGGTAGGAAGAGAGTCAGTTGCGTGCCGACATTTAACACAAGTGGATAACCCCTTAGCTACTCATAGATTATTTGCTAAAATGTAAAGCATATGATTTCCAAACATCAAACACTCAGGAACTTGCCCTCAACACTACACGTTCTCATCCCACATGACGTATATCTCGGTATTGACATCACCCGTGTGTGTTTCAGTCCTCTCATCTGTTTGAACTTGTGAATACCGCTTGAAAACTCTCTTCCCCTGTTTGTGTACTTTCACCGTACTTCCATTTCATCAGCACCCAACATAATACACTCAGCAAAAAAAAAAAAAAAAAGTCCCCGTTTGAACTAACTCAAAGTATTTAATTTATTTTTATTATTCAAAAACTGATGGATGCGCAATTTTCCTTAACACACCAAATGACAATTTTACTTTTGGCCGATAGTCAACGTTTTTCCAGTGAAATTCCCATTTTATGAAATTTCATGCAAGGTAAAATTTGGCACTATTTTTCCTGACGCGTAGAAGTTTGATTTCCAAGTGTGGTACGGTAAATAAACATTTCATCACAAGTTTCTTTGAGGCATGTGAATACTACTGTTGTTGTCTCTGTCCGTTGGTGTTACATAATCACAATGAAAGAAAAGGGCTACTCGTAGAGATTGTACATCTCATTTACTGTTTGAATTCTTTCTTTGGGATTTAAAAGCAAAAGTCATGTCATCGTGTTATCTGTTTTGCACGTACAACACTTCTTCTTCCAATACATTTTACAAATGGAGAGCGCCGCTCATTACTCTCATTACTGAATGGTGACGTCATATTTGTGATACAGCTTGGGGAAATTTTGGAAATTCTGCAATATGTGTTCATGACGTTCGAGGGCCTTTTTAAACCTCAGGTGGTCAAAATTATATGCGCAATGATAATGGGAAAATCCGGTATGGTCTCGGCTATCGGAAGCTGAAAACAGATTTTAAATAAGAGTTTCCGTTGTTGAGTGTTGGTGTTGTTTTTATGTTAGTAACGCTGCGCCATGAGTCAATCCCGGAAATTGAGGGTTGAAAAAGTACTCCTAAATAATCGTAGATTATGCGCGATATAATGTGACTAGTGAGATGTACTATCTGTGTCGATATAACATAGATCATTCCTGACCCACAGTGTCATCACTGCAAGGTGACATTTAATTTTAACAAGGTGACAATGCAAATATGCATGGCTATTTTCCGGCAGTGGAACCAAGTTTGAACTGGGAAATGCAATGGGAGTATTGATTGTTGTCATAATTATGTCTGCGGAACCGTGTTTGTGGGCGCGGTCAAGCATGGTTTGCATGACACGTACAATGTACACACAGATTTACATTCGGTTGTGTGTATACTTAGGTCAGTCACCCGAATCTACTACACATGCGCGAATTGCCATCGGTGACTAGCGTCGGTGACTTTTCACTAGAATCTTCTATACCAGTATACAGGCTTCAATAGAGAGGTTTGTTTGTGCTGTGTTGGGTTTTGCATGTTGCATGTGCTGTATGGTTAGGTTTAAAGATGCCGCGCATGAAACACTTTGAAAGGGGGCGAGCTACTGCCTTCTAGACGAAGGTGTACCTGTAAGAGAGGTGGCAAGAAGGTTAGGAGTAAGCCAAAGGCTATCCGGAAACTGAGAGTGAAATTTCGGCAGACGGGGATGTAAAGGATCTTCCGAGAAGCGGTCGACTTCGCATTACAACAGTGAGGGAAGACATGTCCATCGTGCTCATGTCACCAACCGGTATCTGGAAGACAACGTATGGAATGGCCGGCAAGATCCCCTGATTGCAATCCCATTGAGAACTTGGGGGATGACATCAAGAATGAAACCGACAGGAAAATGAAAGAAAACACATCTTTGCAGGATTTGCAGCGCATATTGCAACGGGCTTGGGCCAACTTAGATGAGCAGCGTATACGCACTTTGGTCAACAGTATGCGCAAGAGGTGTCTTGAAGTCTTTGAGAAGGACGGTGGACCTACGCATTATTGAACATTGAACAGCTTGCTTTCTTGCTGAGTTGATAACCGTTTGAAATGGAGTAATAAATGTTGTTTTATGACCAGAAAGCAATGAGTACTTTTTCACTTTTCTGTGTGAAATTGAATTTGCAGACAAAAGTGCAACTTTTGATTCTTGCATGAAATTTCATAAAATGGACGATTTCATGGTAAAAACGATGTCCATCGGGCAAAAATAATTTGTCGTTTTGTGCGTAAAAAATTTGCGCATCCATCAGTTTTTGGATACTAAAAATAAATTAAATACTTTTTGAGTTACGTCAAAAAGTATCATACGGGGACTTTCTTTTTTTGCTGAGTGTAGCTTTATGGTACATGTCCTGACCATATTGCACAATAAAGAATTTGCTTTTGCATCCCTTCTCGCGATCCAATTTGGTGGCTAAGGCTTCTTTGACTCTCGGGTCATGGGATTATTATAGATTTTGAAGTGTAGATGTTTCATGAATAGAAAACCTTTATGTCAGAATCCATCGTCAGTAATTTGGTTTCGTTTCAACCCATTGATTGCAAAATGTACATTCTACGGTGCCGTAACAACACCAAACAAAATCCTGTTTTTCAGTTGAGCACTCTTTGACTATCTCTGAGTATACAGGCCAATCATCGAACAGGTTGCGAGTTGTCCAGTGTTAGACCCTCCCTCTGGTCCACGGTGATGAAAATGCTGAGCGACTGAAATTACACTAGACTCTTCAACCCATAGCTACTCCAAATTTGTGTAGCTACTCTTACTCCAAATTTGTGTAGTTTTCAGGACCCTGTGTAATTCGCGTTCTGTTGGACAAGTTGGTTTTGTATAATATAAGGGCGCGGTATAAGGACCGGTGTAGAAGTAATTATATCCCGGCGTACTGACAAGTCCGGCTATCAAACGGTAAGGAATAGGGGCACTCAATTCAGTTTTACTCTTCACGCAACATTAGTTTCACGCTTTATTTCCGTTATCGTCTATGTAGCCCGGCTAAATACTCCCGCCGGACTATATTTCTTGCATCCCACACACCCGTCCAGGGGGGGCAAGCTGATTTTTTTAGTTTAGTCATTATCTTTTACCAGTTCACTCAAAAACGCCAGAGACAGAGCAGGAGACTTTGGGGGACAGTCTATTCAGTGTTGGTGTTAACTCTGAATGGCACGGAGGAATTCGTGAATAATTGTTAACGCTAACGCTCTGGATAAGAATTCACAAGGTTTCATTTTATTTATATCTCGGATTGGCGCGGTTTGGTGTGGTAGCTGTGCGCGCCACCGCGCTAGTGTGTGTGTATCGAGTTTTCATTTCTAAACATACTAATTAATTATTCTCATATGAGGTCAACGTTATCGTCTTTTAATGCAGGATCGTAATAAACTAATATCTTCTGCAACTACTATGTTTTTTGTATGTTAATTGAATTGCCCACGTATTATTACATTCGTGTTCAATGGTGGCGCACCGTCCCATAAGCACATTTACATCTGCATGTACATCAGTTATACTAATTCTCTAAGCCAGTCCATTTACATGTTAACAATACTCCGCCTGAGTCAACCTGATTTTTAATTAAATATTGAATTCCCCTAGCAAGTGTGGTATCCCGGGGGGGGGCACTTCTCAATGACAGGGGGTCAATCATTCCGTGTCCACGCAATCACAAAAAGCACCCTAATATACGTATTTTCGAAGCTTGGAATATTCACCCCTAAACCGTATCAGCAGCGCATTTAGCTACCCTAAACAAGTACTTGGTGGATTTGCGCCCCATAACCAGTATCAGTAGCGCAATTTTACATACCCTAAACACTTATTTGGTCTTTGTTCCTACCCTAGAGGCAAGTAATTGGGATGCTATTATTACCCCTTTATACGGTCAAAAATCCAAACTATATTCTTTTTTACACCAGAGAGGCTTGTCTTAGCTTGGTGTAATTCAGAAAATAATCTGGGGAAAAGGGAGGGATATGGGAGCCGTCTCTCTCGCGAGAAGCGCGAACCCCATTGGGCCAAGTAATGTTTGCTCTCTCCGAAATACATTTTTCTCATGCAAATTGATTAAAACTATTTTGATATTTGTAAGTGCTTTAACTTTTAAAATGTTATAGGCCAATGATCTACGGTATACACAGTAAAATAAAGTGCATGCAATGTAAGGTTTTATTTGAACATAATAAAATTAAGGTGTTATGGAGAGTTCAAAGCGGGGCACGGAGTGGGTCGCGGAAACCTTGAGGTATTTAGTTTTTCAAGACTTTCTATGGGGCTAAAGGGATCCGGGAGATTCGTATTTAGAGAACGTTATTTTCGAAATTTCGGCACTTATTTCCGGATTTGCAGCGCAGCGATAAAACGGCATTTTCCCTGAAAATTGCCGAAATCAATTATGCACCTAAATTATGTCCCAAAAGTTATTTTAAGAAAATTATAAACCTAGAATTGACTGACATTTAAATAAATTATGAGTTTGAATTGCTAAAACATTGTCCGTTTCATGGGTAAGTGATATAGAACTATTTTGGTATAGCGACATAATCAGGCAATCACTAAAGGAGTCGTCATTTCTCAATCTCAAACCAATAGGGTGTGTTGCCTGTACTAAAAATCATGTGTATGGTTTCTTTTTGGAAATTTATGGATTTGAAAGCACAGGTTTGAAGGCAAATACAGACTTCCGGAACACTTTTTAAATTTTTTTATGCTGAAATGAATATGGACCCTAAATGCGTAAGTCCTCATTTAGAAAATATAACCCTTTTTCTTGATTTTGGGCGATTTTTAGACCCTTTTCACGTTACGTACGTAACGTGCCTGATCCTGAAAACTACCCTTTTTACGTGGATTCTTGGACACGGATGATACCCCCTTGTGTATGAAGACTGATCCCCCCGGGGGTAAAGTGTTTTGAATTAGAAGGACAATAAAGATGGTACATGCGATATACCCATTAGTTTCACTTAGAAATTTCTTTTTATCAGAGGAAGGCGGAATGGAGAAGACATAATTCACATGGCCAAATAACCAAATATATAATATATGTAATATATAAACGGGAATAAGTTTTGATTTAAAGTCGGCCTCGCCTGCGTAGTCTATTTCCGAGATATTTAATTGCAAAGCTGTGAAGGACACATCTGTTTAAACACGAGTAGGAAATTACAGGAAATCGATGACACCGTGCACGTTGGTAAGGTTGAGCGTGAGAGGGCACATGACATAAGCTACCGTGAAAAACAACCGAACACGGAAGATCGTGTTTGTCAACATTGCAAATAGTGCCAGGTAAGCTTCACTTCCAGATTGTTGTTCTTATATATATTATTTTAAATAATTATATCCTATTAATTATGATTGTTCTCTTCGCATCGTTATCAGTTTTAGTTATTTAGTTGTATGATGATATCAATTTATGTCTATGCTACATCGCAACGATTCATATTTTGTAAATTGAAGCTGTGATTTTAATCTATTTTCTTGAAAATATTTTTCCCTCTTATGGTGTGACCTCAGAACAAAAGGTTAAACATGGACGTAACAAGGGTTACTTGTCAGAGGGGAAAATTCCCGCTTTCGAGGCAAATTTTCCCGGTTGGGAGGTGGTTTTGAGGTAGATTTTCCTGGTTGGAGGCGAAAATTTCCTGGTGAGCAGGCAAAAAAGGGCTGAGTTTGCATAAATTTAAAGATTTTTTCCCGGTCAAAGGTCTGGGGCACCTGCCCCCACCCTCGCCTGTTACGCTACTGATGCTAAATGATAGTCTCAGTTGGGGTCTTCTTGAAGGTGTATGTTTTGTTTTAGCACTTCTTGTGTAGTTTATGGTTCAGTATCCTGGAAAATTATTTTGGCACCAAGCTTACTTTATATGCAGGGAAAATAAATTGTAAGTGATTATCACTTTATTGTTTGTTATTTTTTACAACTAAACAATATATAGTGCGAGTCTGCAAGAGAGTGAATATCTTGAACAGGTTATTATTACCGGGGTAATAACTAACCCTAAAACACACTACGTATAGACCCTATGCAATAGGTAGCCATGATGTAGGGCAAGAGAGCCATAATGCATGACTATAATACATCCACCTTGAATTCCAGAGATGTTCAAGTTGTACAGGTGATTTGTCATTCATAAATGCAGGCCAAAATAGACTGATTTTTACATCTTTTTGGCAAATCCGACGACGGGGAGTTATTAGTGTCATCAAGGAAAGACTTATTAGTGTCATAAAAAATGTCACCCAACACCAGCGCTAAAAATGTGATGTTCGTTCACACATTATTGAAGGAAATACACTGTTGCTCATAAAGTTGGAATATTTTTTTCAGACCCAATCTTAAAACGTATTTCTATTTGAACGCCTTAGTAATTATATTAGAGTAGGTGAATGATTACATAATGAGTCCCCACTACCCAGGTGAAGTGAATCCATGCATAATTTTGAATTACGTAACAATACCATTTGTTGGGAGGTATAAAATGCCAGGCGTCTGTTGTTTGTTCCTTTTCTCTGCTCCAAGCCTGTGTGAGTCCATTTTTTCAGAGTTGGTACCTTTACAACAAAAACTGGCACAGAGGTTCCCTATGCTATGCCTCGTCCAACGGCATTGTCAATACGCCGAAGAGTGCTTGCACACCGACGGGAATGTTACACACCCAAAGTCGCTGATTTTTATAATAATAATAATAATAATATACAACATTTGTATAGCGCCTTTTTCCAAGGATTCAAAGCGCAAGCCTATTATTATTACGCTGTCATCAGGAAATCGTCACAATCATTTCGCTTCATCTAGGCCGGCAGCTGGCGAAGCGCACATCCCTATCAGCACTTAGATTGTAATATTCCCCATAATAGCTCCCCAGATTTCGCTTGGGTAAACGAGGCAATTGAGATTAAGTATCTTGCCCAGGGACACAAACACGTTGACTACAGCGGGGCTCGAACTTAACGATTTGCAATGGTTTTATGATCATGAGTCCTGCGCTTATCCGCTGCGCCACACGTGGGGATATCGCAGACTACCGTCTGTAAAATCCTCAGACATCATTGAGAGGTGGGGCATTTCAGGCCACGAAAAATCTTCAGGACGACCGCGATTGACTACCGGACGAGATAATTACCGACTACTTATCCTGTGCCCGGAAATGCCAAAGAGCCGTCTTCATCGTTTGTGGAGAAGACACTATGGAATGGACGTTTCCCGCCAAACTTAAAATCGGAGATTGCTCCAACATGGTTATCGAGCAAGACGAATGACCAAATGTCCACGCCCAATCGTTCACCACAGAGTTGAACGGCTTCTTTCAGTATGACGGTGAGGTGCAGCGCCTCCAGTGCAGGTGCTATGCTGGAATGCCCAGTGCTTTGCATTGACGGCTGAGTTTCAAGTGTCATCGGTGTAGCGCTGCAGGGCCGCTCACTGTCTGTCATTATTTCTTCATTTTTTGCTGTTTGATGGATGTTTGGTGTGTATCGTGATTGTAAATGGACTGTGTGAGTATCTTAGAAGATGCAGTAACTGTATTTGTGCAATATTAGCTGATATTTTTGAGGAATGAACACTCCGCATAGCCAGAGTGTATACACCTTGTACTGTGTTGTTGTTTGATTGACCTCCATTTCACTACCGTCACTACGCCTCACTGCTCATCCGTAACCATGTATACGTATTCAAGAGAGGCACTTTTGAACATACGTGATAATAGCGTGCATGTTAGAGCTAGGCATAACTTCAGTCACAGTGAATGGAATTTAATGAAAGAACTTAAGATTGCCAAAAGTACACGTCGTGGTTGTCGATCTGGGGTCAGTAAGCAGAGACAAATACAAACCCGTATATCGCAAAGATGGCAACATACTAGTGACATCAATCCCCGGGGTGTCCGTCACACGAACCTGGTAAACATACCGAAAACTGATCATTATGAGCCAAAGCAAAGTGTGTCCTTGCCTACGGTGTACTTATGTAACGCTCAATCATTAAACAATAAGTTTGATGAATTTAGTACAATCATTCAAACCCTTAGTGTAGATATAGCCGGTATATCTGAATCCTGGTTTTCCCCAAGTAAACCTGAAGAACATTTCGAGATTGATGATTATGTACTCATAACAAATGTCGGCCCGATAGAAGAGGAGGGGGAGTTGCCATTTATGCACGTGAGACCCTTGGAGCCCAAAGATTTGATTATATTAAAGTGCCTGATCATCTGGAAGTAGTGTGGGTAAAAGTAATACCGCAGAGATTACCCCGTGATATTTCGATGCTTTCTTATGCCATGACATATTGCCCTGAGAAAAAGCACGAGAACGATCTCACTGATCACCTGTTGGATGGTTTCGATTATATAAGAACCAAACACTCTGATGCTGGTGTAGTAATATTTGGTGATATGAATCAACTGGATACCTCTCAGATTTGCTCTGGCAATAGTCTCTCCCAGGTTGTCAAAAAACCAACACGGAAGGACGCAATCCTTGATAAAATAATCACTAACATAGATCATTATTACAAAGAGCCAGAAATATTTTCACCAATCGGGAAGAGTGATCATTCATGCGTACTGTGGTGTCCTTTGACCGGTTTACCTGTACAATCTAACAGATCGCGGTCGCGAATGGTACGACCAATGAGGGACTCGAATATTCGGGAATTTGGTCGATGGATAACTGATTGTGATTGGGTCGGTGTGTATGACGAGCAAACGGTGGCTGGCAAATGTAACATCTTCTACGAAACATTACAATCTGGTATTGATTTTTACTTCCCTGAGAAGACAGTCAGAGTCCATTCATCTGACAAACCTTGGATGACTAGCTATGTTAAGAGCTTAATCAGTGAGAGACAACAAGTTTTCCACCGTGAAGGACGTTCCAGCAGATGGAAACGCTTGCGTAATAAAGTTCGTCGCGAGATTTTTAGAGCCAAGAAAGAGCATTATAAATCCAGGGTTCAACGTTAAAAAAGGGCTAATCCGGGTGAATGGTATAAACAGATTAAACTCATGGCAAACTTAGGTAACACAAACCATTATTCAACCTCCACCGGGTATTGATGTAAATGACTTTGAGAGTTTTGCTAATAGTATCAATGATATTTTTGCTTCAGTATCCAAGGATCTCGAACCACTTGATACTACTAAGCTTCCGGCATATCTGCCTGATTTTAAACCATGTCCTATTGTAGAAGAGTTCGAGGTTTTCAGATGTTAAATAAACTTAAGGTGGGAAAAGCAGGGGGGCCTGATGGTATTTCTGCCAGGTTTCTTATGAATTGAGTAAACCACTTACAGATATCCTAAACCAGTCTTATAAAGAAGGGACTGTACCATCACAGTGGAAAAAGGCTGTGGTAGTCCCAATTCCAAAAACCAAGCCCGCAAATTGGGAAAAATTAAGACCTGTTTCACTGACCGATCACTTTGCAAAAGTTGACGAGGGATTTATGGCTAAGTGGTTGTTAGAAGATTTAGAAAGTAACATCGATCCTAACCAATATGGGAATAGGAAGGGTGTTTCAACTACTCACTACCTTGTGAAACTGATGGACACTTTGCTAAAAAATTCTGACAAACCTGGTCATGTTAGCTCTGTTGTTATCGCTGATTTCAGCAAAGCCTTTGATTTAGTCGATCATAATCTCTTAATTAACAAATTCATCACTCTTGGCGTGCGTCCATCAATTATTGCTTGGATTGCAAACTTCCTTGATGGAAGAGAACAGTGTGTCAGGTATAAGGGGCATAGTAGCAAGTGGGTAAAACTTAAAGGTGGTGTTCCACAAGGAACACGAATTGGCCCACTTGGATTTGGATTTGTGACTTTGGTCAATGACGCGGCTACGGATAATGCCCTTACCACATTAAAATATGTCGATGACCTCACCTTGATTGAGACAAGATCACGTGATAAACCTTCAGCCATGCAAGACCATCTTGACAAATTTAGTGATTGGGCCAAGAATAACCATATGAAATTGAACCCTTCTTAATGTGCCCATATGAAAGTATCTTTTCTGAAGAAACAAGATGAGGTTCAAGCTCTTTCAATTGATCAAGTTCCACTTCAAGAGGTCTCGGTAGCAAAAATACTGGGTGTCTATGTCAGTTCAGATCTAAAATGGAGTAAGCATATCTGTGAGGTGCTTAAGAAAGCTAACTCTAGACTGTATTTATTGAAGCTCCTAAAACACTTTAACTTGCCAATTGATGATCTTGTAACCATCTATTCTGGATTCGTTCGCCCAATTGCTGAATACGCGGCCCCTGTGTGGCATCCTGGGCTTGCTGTTCGTGAAGATCTCGCTCTTGAACGGATCCAGAAAAGAGCATGTAGGATCATACTTGACAAAGGTTATTCTACTTATCATGAAGCTCTTGAGCTGTGCAACCTTCAGGCTTTACATGATAGGCGTGAACAACTTTATCTGGGTTTCTTCAACTCTCTTCAACTCTCTTCAACAACTGGGTGCCACCTAGGAGAGGTACCATACACGGCAGAGTACTACGAAACTCAGACAAATTTGCCCTGCCAAAATTTAGGACAGATCGTTACAAACAAAGTCCACTACTGTTCATGACTAAATTGTACAATGACCACAGCTATTAATGTATTTTCTATGAATGTGAATTTATGTTCTGGTGATTTCTTTGTTGATCAGTGAATGGTGTTTGAATGGTATGTGTTTGTGTGTTAGTGTTAGAAGTGAGTGTGAGAGTGTGTGGACATGGTTGGTAGTTAATGGTGTGAGTGGTGTGTATGTCTTTACTATATTTTTTATTATATTTTGTTTTTAATGATATAATGATTTATAAAGATATACTTTTTAATATAATGATTTTATTTGTGTATAATATTGTAAAATTGTTGCAATTCAGCTTTTATACGTGCTGCAATGACAATTTTTAATAAACCTTTAATGAAATGAAATGACATCCTCCATAGAAACGTGAATGTTGAAAATACACGCTGCACAGCACACATAATTGGTATAGGGAAATGCACGTAACTCGACTTTTTGTGAAGTCATTACTCCCAACAGAAGCCTGTTTTGGATATAGTATCTTTACAGAATGTAAATTAAATTTGTTATCTTTCTATTAATATTTATGGGCTTGATCTATTTCACTTGAACAAAATTCGAAACAAATTAATTTCTCAAAATTGAGCAGAGTGAGGGTTCGAACTTTTGCCAGGAGAGATTAGGGATCATTCTTAAACACTTAGACTAGCGAGGGATTTGTTGGCGATGTCGGGATTTTAATTCAATATAAACCTTCACGGAATAAAGGCAGACTCGTGCGTATATACAAAGCTATACAATGCATACACGTAACAACAGAAACGATCAACATCATGTCATTAGATGAACTGTGGCTATTAAAGATGATACTGTGATACATGAAAGTTAACTAAGGAAAGAAATTTCGCTTCCGGGAGGTGCTCACTCTCTTTTTATTTTATTGCCACTGGATTGACAGCAGCCATTACACGGCTAACCACTGACCCTCGGCGGTGTCTTTAATTAATTTTTATGATTGTTTGTAGCAAGAAATCATTGCGTGTGTAAGACAACTTACAAAAAACCTGTTCAAATCGTATCTATCACTTGCTATTGAAAGTGAAAAGTGCCAAAAAATCGATGGTGGGCCTTTGTAGTTCGCGGGGTGAATAGCAAAATCGCCCAGTTGGCTACCAAATGTGGCTTGGCAAACTCTGCGTCGATTGCAAAGGCTTCGGGCGGGCGTATGTTTATGCACACTTCAATATGGGGGCCCCACCGGCGCGCGGGTAATTGGTGAGAGTAAATAGACTAGTATGTGACATCATCCTCATTATAGTTTGTTCTTCACTGCTCGCGTGGAAGAGCTTGTTGAATGGGCAGCTGACCTTGGCATTCGGCAGGGAATATCTGCCTAAATAGCGGATGTTTCGGCTAAGTATTCATGCCGAAATGCGGGCTAACTCATTACCCTGCCATACCAGGGTACCTGCCGAAATAATGGGCTAACCAGCGTAGTTCGGCATGGAGGGATCTATAAACTAAATGTAACTAGGTTCCTTTGTTTACATTGATATACGGACGTAGGACGCATGGGGGGGGGGGGAATAAGTGTTCTCAGACTCAGCTCTTACGAAAGGGCTGAGGAATAGTAAGGGCGGGACCTTTATTTAACATTTCATGACGAAAAGGCGGCTTTGTATTTTTTAGAAGAGCAGGAGGTGTTAAAATTGTCAATTCAATACTGACTGTATCAGCATATAAAAGAATATGATCTGTGGCCTTAAATGTTAGGGGTAGGGTTAGGATATTCATTATGATGACATATCTTCTAGCTATTGGAAATACAACGCTCCCATCGTAACTAAAAAGTTACGAAGTTGGAATTCGGGATTTTAGGTGACAATCTTTAGTTCTTATTGACATATTTTAATTAAATATAAAATATATTTCGAAATCTCTGAGTCGCCTTTTAAAAAAATATCATTTTCTTGCCCAACATATTCGCAGAAGATGCCAAATGGTTGTTCAAAGCACTTTTTAAATAATAGACATATTATGTAAATCCCGGGTCGATTTCTTCAACAGATTATTCAAATTAATTTAACACGGGAAACTAAATTAATTAATTACTTATGCAAGCTTTAGAATGACACTTAAGGCATCCCTCACAACGCCTTGAGTGAAATGACCTAATAAAACTACATTACTTTTTCTGCCGGCTTTTCATGTGTATTTCAATCATCTGAAATAGCAAGTCTCGATATAATACGTTATTCAATTTTGACCGATGAGAGATGTTTTAGACGTCTTTGAAAAGCGCTTCTTTCAACTAAAGATTGAAACTACAAAATGTATTGGAGTTATTCGTTTTCTATCTAAGCATTGACAATTGAAAAGGACATTCGAGGACAGTCGCAGACAGTGAAAATGTTCATGAATAAGAATTGAACTGTACCTCTTCCTTCTCGTGTCTGCAAAGAACATAATGACTTATTGGTGTATTTATCGAGATCCACTTTCTATACTACTTTCCTTCTTCCCCGGTGTGGCAGGAGATATAGTTCTCCGGACTCACAGTCCGCTACAATGTGATCGAAGACTGGGACACTCGATCGTTACTCTTCATGCAACATTAGTTTCACGCGTTATCCGTGTCGTCTATGGCGTCCGGACTATAAGGGCTTCTGCCGGATCATAGCTCCTTTACCCGGCTCTATCGTGTCCTGTCTCTTTATCTGTCTATCTTTGTCTGTGTCCGTCTGTCTTGCTCTTTTTGCGCTAGTCTGTCTTTGAATCTCATTTTCCACCATATCGATAATAATTCAAATTATGCATACATGTACAACATACCACACATAACATTACTACACGAGGCACGGTACTCAAATTGAAAAAAAAAGAATATTCAGCAGTGACTTCGCTCGAGTGGAAACTGTTATCTTCCATTAACTAATAATTCAAAATTCCAATGTTGAGCAAAACATTTTCCTATATCGTGTCCTGGCAACGTACATCTAACCAAACCAATACACCAAAAACTGTAAAAGACATAAAATCAATTTAGTGATTAAGAATTATACATTAAAACCCTCGTCTTACCGAAGGGGGGGGGGAGGGGGAGGTGGTTACCACCCCCCCCCTTCAGGTATTTCTCCGGCTTGCTAAAAACCCCTTTTTGGTGCCAAATTATTTCAATTGAAATGTTTCCCCTCTTGTCCATCACCAAAAACAAACATCCACCGGGGTATAGGTAAGAACAGGGTGATCCCAAAGTGATGGATGGGGGGGGGGGGTGCCCGCCCCCTTCGGAAGGAAAGAACCAACATGCCTAACCAGCACCATGAACATCCACTGACACTTGATTTTGGTACCAATTGATAGCTATGGTCCTCTGCTTTCCATTGATACCAAACTGAGTACCAACATCCTATCATACGTCACAATGACGTCATAAGTTTGCATGTCAGCAAACTGCCATTTCCATAGACACACAGTGAAAAATTCAATTTTTCGCCAAAAAGGTAAGGAAAATCAGATTTTCATGAGGTTTTTGACTCTACTTGATGGGAAATGACTAGTTTTAAATAATGACTCGTGAAGAGGGCCAACAGAATGGTTTAATGTTTTTCCTGTTTCTGATGGTGATTGGGTGATGAGAAGGTCTACTCAAAACAACATCACAGGGATAAGATCTAGAGTTTGCAGATGACATCGCCCTATTGTCATCCAGCTTCCATACACATTAAAACAAATAATATGAGTGCAATTGGCAAAATTGTGTTGGATTGAAAATAAATGAGAGAAGACTAAAAACCTGAGAGTGAACAACAAACATGTCAGAAGCTGTACGCTATAAGAAAAGGAGCCCACTGTGAGCAAATACGGCGGAGCGTGAAGAGACACACATAAGGCTTGAGCGGGTTAAAATACAGTCCGGATAAACAAAGCAAGGAGAGCTTTCACAAAACTGATCAGGTATGGAGATCCAAGCAGTATATCAGACAAACCCAAGTTAAAGCTATACTTTTTGCTTTGTAAGCGCTTGTGCTTCGTATAGCAATCATATAAATACATGATATGAAGTGTGTATAGGCTATTACGGTATTCATGACGAATAGCTCAAATATATCCTTTCTAACCGCAAGTTGGTCAGTTAAATTTGTAACAATTTGGCTACATTTATATTGTCAAGAAACATAGTTCTTCAAAAAACATCTCAAAATTGCGTTGGCTGGAAATATCAACTCTGAATTTCATCCTTGGATTTCAGACATTATTGTATTTTTTCAGTGAAAGCACAAACAATCGCATATCCCGCGCATCACAATAGTCATAAACGACGGTGACACCATACGATCCAATGTTACGTATCAATTCTATAGACCTATTCACTCCCCGGTGGCCCAGTGACCTCTCAACGTAAGTAATATTTTATTGCCCTTTTTGGGTGAATCTTGTCAAAGAATTTGGGTATACAAAAACGCCCGTGGTGCCTCATTGTGAATTGACAAGGTCTTGCGCCCGTTGGTGGTCAAGGGGGGGGGGGGGGAGGTCCATATGGACACTAACTACAGAGCATTTCCCATCGGATATTTCAATAAAATCATGGATGTCAAGACTTACTCTAAAACATTAACAACATAACAAGGAATATTGAAAAAAAAAATTATTCGACCTTGACATTAGGGGTGAAACATTGATTTTAAGGAGTTGCCAATGCCCAATTTTACCAAAAGAGGATTTTGTTTTTGAATTTTCTCTAACATGATACACTTAAAATTGAACGAGTAGGTGTTTAACGTTATGAATGTTAAATTAATTATGTTTAGCCAAAACAGGGGGTTGTTAGATAAATTTTACTATTTTTAATAAGCCGTTTTTCCGAGCAATATATTTACCATTCATATTTCCAGGGAAATAGAGTACAGATCAA
The DNA here is from genome assembly GCA_023653785.1 of Ophioderma brevispina. NCBI lineage: Eukaryota > Metazoa > Echinodermata > Ophiuroidea > Amphilepidida > Ophiodermatidae > Ophioderma > Ophioderma brevispina. The sequence continues at coordinate 50,309 of JAMKCH010019746.1, forward strand.
GTACATAATAGTATTATTTGGTTAAAGTGACAGGAGGAGATTTTTTAGGATATGAATTTCTCTCATATTTCACTGGACGGTTGTTTTTGTGTAGACCACCTTACGGAACGGTTGGAAGGGGTATTGGACAAAAAACAAGGGCAAAAAAACCGCAAAAAACCGCGTTGAACTTGACGCTATCGTAAACGTTCCCATAGAAAACCATGCGTTGGAATTTCTGTATGTGAACGACAGAGACTATAAATCCATCATCTTATACATAAAGGACGGCGTATTCGGGCTATTCACTTAGGTGTGATCTAATGCATTCCAAATATGTAAAAACCCTAGGTTCGAGAAAAATTGGGGGGGGCGCTTCTTTCTGGGGATCTCCTCATGTCTCTAAATGAAGTTTAATTCGTATTTGTTGTGATCGTAACATAGTCCACATAATGATGAGCACCAAAGGGCAAAGGTTACCGTTACGTGGCAAATTAATTTTTGTAATGGTATGCCCGTGGGTGGTAGGGGCGAGGGTCAATGGGGACTCTAAACCTAATGCGATTGTGGTTCGCACACATGTAAAAGGTTTTTTGCGGGATAACAAGCTGACAATTGGACACCTTAGGTGTTAATATGGTCGTATTGTTTTATTTAATAACTGCGTTTCACAAAAATGTCGTATGTTCTAAAACCACTTCATCACACGCGGGTCCTATCTTGCCGATTGTCAGTTGCTGTTTCACAGAACGCAATCGACTATGTTTTATGTAACGATCGTCGAGTAATAATCTCGCACGAAAAAACAATTTGCATAGTCTCTTACATATGCAATGTTTGCCGTTTTCACCATGAGGGGACAGTAGAACTTCTCAGGTGACTAATGGATTTAAAGTGAAGTAGATTTTAACTTAGTTTGTATTGATTTTATGAATGGCTTCGTTAGACTAGGGGGCCGTGGACCAAGAACCAAACTATGTATAACCAAAATTAGGTTGCCCCATGAGGGGGCAAGGGCAAAACCAAGTGTAAATCATAATAAAGTATTACAATCACATAACTTTCTGTTCCCGCACATAAACTGGGCAAATTCTTAACAATAAAATGTCTTTTCCCCAATATCAGAGACCAATGGATATTTATCGACTTCAGCAAACCATGAACGAAAGATATTACAATGGGCCCGGTTATGTGGGGCCATGGTTATAGCCAGGTGTTACACCTCCACGATTCGGGTTGAGTGGCAAAATACCCGTCCTCTTCACAATAACTAACAGTGTACATTATAATATAGGTGTTGACACTAAATTTCTTCTGAAAAAGCGGTAAATGGAATAGAAATGAAGTAAGCCAATGAGTTAAGGATTTTGGTTCTGCACAAGTTGTAGGTCAAAGCTTGCCCAGCAACATTCTCTCATGATGTTTGTTCTTGTTCGTCGAATAATGATGAAAAACATGGCCAGAGTTAATTGAACGCACTATAGAAGACTCAATATTTATTTATTTGTGAATGAGGTTAAGTATTTTGTCATGAAAAATACTCAATCGAAAAATTGGAGAGCGGTAACAGTGAAATCCTCTTCAGCTGCGCGACAAATATAACAATGGTCCTGCACTAGATGAAAGGGAATCTGAAGTGTTTTTCTACACCGCATACCGGGCCGGGGATGGAATATCTTTACTCCATTGGTTTGCTGAAGTCATATGGCATCCACTAGTCACTGTTATTGGGGAAATGAAATTGAAGAGACCATTTTATTATTTTTCAAGAAAATGTGCCAGTTTATTTGTGGGAAACAGACGGTTATATGATTTAATAATTTATATGAATTTCACTTGGTTTCCCCTAGCCCACGATGGAGAAAACAAACAAAACAACAGCATAGAGGACATGTCCAAAGCCTACAGGAAGAAAGAGATAAGAAAGGAACAGGGGGTGATACCATTCAAAACCAAGTCGTCTCCGTGCTGGGGCGCTGACATTTTGACATATTGCACGATATAATTATTAGTTTGGGTTGCTTGTATAACAAATAATGTCAATTCGATACAAACAATCGCCAAAATATCAGTTGTTGGAGTTGGGGGCGATGGGTGGTTAAATTTTGTCCTACCCATGGCCACACAACGACAGAAATGACACATCAGTGTCTTGATTTTAAATAAACCGCCTCAAATGAATACATCTTTTCACTAAAGCGCGCATTAATTATGAGAAGAAAAAAAGAGTATTGGCACAATGTTCCAGGGACACTATTATTACACCTGGCACGCTAAACCACACAATTAATTTGTATCACTACCGTTAGTGTATTGCAAAGCGGCACCCACATAGTGGAAGAGAAGCGGGGGCAGTCATTGCTTTCTATTGCTTCGGTACTCATGTTTTCTTTGTGGTCGGCAAAACATGGCAGAAACGGGGTGATTTCTAAAGAGAACGAACGTTTTGCCTCTCTATCTATATAGAACCTCTTGAGAAGGAGGAAGCACATCGACTTCAACCATACGATTTTAAATCGGTTTATCCATTCCACCCGCACAAAGAGGGATTCAACGCGACCCTTTGGCATCGTAATCCCTATGCCGCAATCGAGAGCGGCGACGAGCAATCATTACTGGAGAGAATTTTTATATATAGAACACGTTTAAAAGTGTAAAAGTATATTGCAATTACAACATTGTTCCGGCGTCCGGTTGTGTATTTGTTGCTGTTTCGTTAAATACGCAGGGTTTGTACATCTTATGCGTTCAGCTTAGTTGCACAAGACTATAGAAATAAAGGATGAAGTTTTGACTAAATTTGACGTGTGACCCGGGTGGAGGGGGGGGGGCCGTTTGGTTTTCGTTGGACCCATGCTCGTTCCAGGGTTACTGAAAGTGACCCCTCCTAAAGCCCCCAGTCAACACTGGAGAGGCGATTGCCTGGGATTGCCCGCGAGTGAGAAATCGTGCGGACGTCCCCAGGCCATCGTAAGATTTTGTGTCAATCGTGTGTAGCAGTCACACTATAAAATTAATCTACGATCATCTACGATAAATGGCAGAAACAAACCCGAAACAAACACAAGACTAGTGGCACAAACAGTGGCACAACAGTCCTTGGTGGTGACACGTGGTGGCACAACGGTCCTCACATAGCGCGCAATTGGTCTATATACGTGCGATTAATCGCGGATAGTCGTACATAGTCTTCCACCAACGTGCTATTAATCGCAACCACTCTAAACAATGACCAATCGTACGATATCGGCGACTACATACGACTTGACGTGCCACATCGCACCGACCAAATGAGATTGTAGGCGATTGTATGCGACGGTCAAACCTTGGTTCAATCGCAGAAGGTTTTTTGAACATTGACCTCTGAAAAACCTGGTGTCTGGGCTCTGCGACAGGAGGGACAGGTGCGACTACCTGCACAGTGGGGTGGTGGTGGCCCCTACTCGGCGTTCGATCCGTGGGCCACTCAGGTGTTGTGTGCTCTTTTTAAGATTTGGCCGAAGACTGCTTGCGTTTCCAAGCGCAACTAGTCTGCAGTCTAGTTGTAACCTGTCGTATCTCCCATGTGAACTGGCTTAACGGAACCACCTTTTAAGTTAAAATATACCGGCCCCTAGTTTGGTGAAATTAACTAGTTTTCAGTGAAAATATACAACTAACGGGTACAGGCAGTAATATGCACCATCCTTACTGTCTATTTGAAATATATTTTCCGCTAGTATTATCCCAGTATATACCGCTTTTGAAATTTCCCGTTAAATGTATTATAAAACATCTCACACTGTTAACTTGTCAATACAAAATCATTCTGCACACAAATAAGTTTAGCCAATCAGCTTTCCAACGAAGCACACACCCACTGATTGCTTGTCTCATTGCTTCTGACTCAAATGAGACCCAAAAATTAACTCCTTTCTTCGGAATTTGTTACCTCCGTTTTCCCATAAAAAAGCCTTCCATATTAAACTTGAAAATTTCATCTTTTGCACGTACCACTCTTTTATGTCGAACTTTTTTCTGTACACTGTCACTTTTCGTTGGGTATATTTCGTGTGTAAATTTAGTACTGGGAAAAGTTTCACACTAACATGTACTGCAATGGCTTGTTAGTATTGTTATTCACCATCCCATTCAACATTCAACACCCAATTAACTCCTATTGAAAAGGGATAAGAGCATGTTCATAAAACGCTGAAGATTGTGGATTTGAATTAGGTGCTGTGAGGTCAATTGAACTTTGGACCTCCTCATCACTGTTATAAAATTTTAAATACAAATGAAACTCATTGAAATTAATTATGATGTAGATGTTTTCATGATTACGTATATCTGGCTGGTGATTGTCTATTTATATTATATGTACTGATAACAAATATAAGTGTGTAATATTTAACTTCAAGTCAAAAAGTCGTGTGTACGAGCCTAATGGATTTCTTTACAGATAGCCATGAGGCTAGTTACAGTGTGCATCTTTACTTGTATGCAAAAATATTTCTGTTTAATATTGTAACAATTAATTTTCACTGTACTGCATTATTGGACATAATTATTTATCATTCATATTGTTTAGCTGTATTCTATGATGAAACAAATAAAGATCATTGAAGATTGAAGAGAATTTGCAGTGAGATTATACCCCTTGCGGGATCTGTTCTCAATAAATGAAAAGATACACATTTCAATAGCAATTATACAAGAAAAATGACACTTGGTGCTACTGCAAGAAATAATAAACACTTAGGGTTATTTTGCTGATTTTCGGTTAATCTTTCCATGGTATCAAATCAAATCAATTTTCGTCAGCAATGCAAAGATTACAAAGAAATAAAGTGGAATTTTATGTACAAAGTGGAACAGATACAATGTGGGCATAAATTAAATGAACATTGGAGAAGAAATATCGAATGCTAGACCTCCACTGGACAAACTCCTAGGGAACTTATAAAGAGGTGGAAGGCCCTACTTAAGGAACGTATTTAACTTACAACATAAAATGAGGAGCATTATGAAGCGGGGGACTCAGGAAAAAAAAGGGAAATTTGATCTGGAAATCAAACGAGACAAAAAAGAGGGAGACTAAAATTTAAAGACGCGATAAAGGGAGTACCAAATGACCGAGAGCGCCAAAGAAGTTTTTAAAGGACAAATACATACACAATAACAAACACACATACTAATAAATACACACACATACATTTCATAAATGAAGAGCGCCGCTCATTAAAATCATTACTTAAAAACACATATTTAAAACATACAAATACATACATACAGACAGAAGACAGACAACAGACATTCATTCCACTCTGAATCACAACTGAATTTGTACCCCTAGCGGGACTAGAACTGATGTGGTGAATTTGATACACCTGCAAAGTCCAGCATTTGAAGCTAGTCCTTGTGTGGAACGAGCATGGGTTCAGACCAAAATCCAAGTACCCCCCCCCCCCGGCCGTGTTGACCGGTTCCATGTAAGCCGCAATATGTTTGAGTATTTTCTCGCAGCATTCGTCGCGTGCTGATTCGCCGATTCCCGAAGACCCGGAATCGCTACGCAATGAAGAAATAACCACGTACGGCGAATTTTATCGAGCGAGAAAATCGGATTAGGATTATCCTCGGATGGCCACTTGTGAGGATATGAATGACAATTGCAATTATGGGGACGGCAGATAGATGGTTCAAAAGCAAAGGGGTCGTTTGTTCTTCTTATCTCTTTCTTCAATGTTAGGACTACAATGATCTCTTCAAGCTATTAAGTAGATTCTAAAAAAAGTAGAAACATAGAATTTTGAAAAAAAAGCACATGTGATTGTCTTGCTATAAGTAACTATACGTCCTTATGCGATGCAGCCCCCCCCCAAAGAATTTCATGCTGTCTGATTGGAATTGTGAAAGGCCGATGACCAATGTACACTGTAGCAAGATCACATGAAAACAATTTTGGATTCATTTGAAAAAGAAATTTAAAATAATAACAGAAGCATAAGCTAGGTATATTGGCCAGACGGTAAATGAATGGCAACTGAGCTCCATATTGTTTCAAATATTTATTATGCTTTGCTTAATCGATTGGAAAATGCAATCGCTTAAAAACTGCATTTAGTTTACTTCGTTGAGATTCTTTACAAGTCTTTATGTAATTATCTGACTGAAGAAGGATGAAAGTAAATAGACGGTATATTGGATGAGGTGCTTATGGGGACTATTTTTCAAAGCATAAACTTGTGTATTACATGGCGCGCGGCATTTGTTAATCCAATTCTTAAGTGATTTTAAAGGAAAATCACATGTTTCTACCGAATATTACTACGTCTGCTTGTAGATTCTATACATTTATCGATGGATTAATGTCACATTCGAAGAACGAGACGCATTCATAGATAGTTACTTCACTTTCACTGGGAATGCTCAGTGAGGTCTGTCCGTTTCACTGTCCTTTATTTTTTTTATCTTTCCAGCATTCTCTTTATCTCCTCTAAATCCTCTCTTCCCAGTACAGTGGCGTTCGTGGGGAAGGGCTTTGGCGCGCGACCCCCCCCCCTCCCCCCCTGGGTCTCTACCGGGAAAAAATGAAAAGAAAGAGAGAGAATGTTTATTTTAATCAATTAAAACCACAAAATCTTTATTTCGGATGTCAATTTTAGTTTTTTAATTTTTATTATATGCCGATTCATCCGGCTTGCGCGGTAAATGCGGAATTCCGCGGACCCTACAGAAGTTCGCTTAAAACCTTGAAAATGCCATCAATTCTGACCAGAAATAAAAAATCAAAAAGCTTGTTTTATGGGACTAGCAATACACTTGAACTCCTTCTTCTTTTAAAAATTTCTGCCTGCAACTGGTCACTTGTCATTCTCCACGCTTTTTCAAGACATTACCAAAATAGCTATTCAGGTTGGCTTATTTTTATTGTTGATTTTTCCGATGTTTTTACTATATTATTTATTTTTTATTTATTAAACGCAAGCAAAACATTTGGAGTCTCCGTTGCTTCATTAAAAAATCTGCTAGTTTTTATTTTCCATCTGTTTATCCATGCCTATATAGCCCTAATATCTATTTGTTAATTAATATTTGCAATTTAAAGGTCCCGGGGTCGATAGCTAATAAGCCTCGTCTCCATGGACCCAGATTTTACCGGAAGTGACCAAATATCAAATTAAAGCTACTAATTTTCCTCATTTTTACCTGTGAATCTTAGGGCAAGAAGGCCTTGGTTGGATGTTATGAGCGAAAATATAACCCCATTTTTGTTTCGCTACCATTTTAATTTTACACGTATTTTATGGGGATTACAAATTTACAGATGGGTTTTGATGGTCGCACCATTAACCACTCGTGCTGCTTAAAGCTACTCGTTTTTACACTAGCGTACAAATACGTCATATCTTGACGCGTGCCTTAAAAGCTGCGCAAGTTATGAGGAAATTGACTATATATATGTCAACATAGACCATATATCGACCTGCCTGGGGATGACTTAGGGGCCGAGCCATCAAGACAGGGACATTTCCTCAAAACCTCTTCAGGGTTAGCCCATGCTCTGACCGATGTGTGGGACGCTCTCCCATTGACATCATCAAATATGAAATAAATTTGTGGACAGTATGCGCGACGTCTTGTGCAATGATCATGCAGTTGTGGCCATTACGCGATATATTGACTGATTGACATTCCAAAACAAACAAATACCCTTAAACCCTCGTCTTACAAGGGGGGGGGGGGGGTTACCAACCACTAGTGCAACATTCGCCTCCGGTGCGCTAAAATGCTAAAAACTTTCGTAAAAAGCTTCTAGGTAATCGTTCTCTCATCCTTTATGGTCATTTTAGAGAAAGAAGAAATGTGGAGGTAGCACCTTCACCTTCATGCGTCAAAGTCGAAGGGTCGGGGGTGCCACCGAGACTATCGTTTGCATTTATAAAAACTAATATGTGACACAGTATGGCTTAAAAACCTTAGTTTGGATGTAAAACTAGGCCAAATACCATCATTTAGAGCTGAAAACGCATTGAAAATCCGATATTCTGCGATTTTTTTAGCGCCAAAAACAATTGGATTATCGCCTATTTTCTGTGGAAAATGCCAATTTTGCAGACTCGCGGACTTGATGAGTTATTGTGTCGCCATACTAGGTATGTTGGTCTTATTTTGGATCAATGGAAAGAGGAGGACTATAGCTATCCATGGTATCAAATTCAATAAGCATCGGGTTGTGTTTTATAACAAAATTCCTGTGGTAAAACCGTGTTACAAAAAAGGCTTGGTAAACCGAGGGGTTAAGTCTGCTGTTCAAATACCCTTTTTTCCTTTCAGGCCAAGGACAAAGTGCCTAAAGGGTTAATTGGACTAAGTTCATGGTAATCTGTTTGGAAGAGATGATCAATCAAGTTCTGGTGGGGATATACACCCTAGATATCATAAGAACTCACACGTAAGAATTATTCCAAAACGTATGGGCAAACATGTATATTTTATTCCAACTCTACAGCATGTCTCAAAAATGGTACAATCAGAAACAAAAAATGGTTTAAATAGAAATTTCAAATAAGTCACTTCTACTTGGCATAATATCAAGAAACAAAAGACTCGGCTTTCAATGGCGTTGTTTCTCTCATCTCTTGTAAATCCAGAGATATAATCAATTTACGTGCGACACGCCCAAAATCCATTTTGTGGGATTTATGACTGCGCAGAGTTGTTTCGCGCAGGTTTTGCCATGCTGTCTTGAAGCTCCACAAGTTGCAACTTGACAAAAGAAACAAAACCCAGACTAAAGTAAAAAAAAGAAGTCTAGTTTTATCGACACACGTTTTAATAGTCAAACCATAATCAGTTCAATGATAACTATCTTGTTTTTAAATAATAAAACAATAACAAATATTTATGACACCGCAATTATTTATTACAAAATTGGTATCTGTTAAAACCATGCAGAAGGAATGTATTGCAACCCAAAATAAACACTTCAATCCAAAGGAAATTGTTTAGACATATTGCACTAGCTTGGCATTTTATAATTGTTGAGTCAATAAAAAATGGGTCTATACCGAATTTAATATGACGTCAAGCCACCAGACCATGGGGGTGGACAAGATGCATACATTCCAGGTACTTACCCAGCAATAAGCTTTCAATCGATCCGTGTTTAGTGATGCACAGGGTAATTGACAGGTTATTGTAGTACTGGAATACGCCTATCTTGTCCACCAACTGGTGGCTATCTTTTGGAAGACGGTCTCTACAGTCCCGTGCTGAATTTAATCCAGCAAATAGGAGTCACCTGCAGATTAGCTGAAAACTATTCAGGTGACAAGGTACAGGTAGTTGTCTTAGCATGTTTGGAAATTTTTCTGGAGGGCAAACAAAAGTCCATACAAGACGTCAGTGTAGTCAGGTAGAAGTTAGGCACCACAGCTGAAGGATGGAATGGATAGTACAGAGTACAGACTTTTTCTATTGATAGATTTTAGTTCAGTTGGACCTAAGCCACTAATTTTTGGAGGGTGTGCAAATTGTTACATGCCATTTTTAAAAAATCCAATAGGCTGCCCACGACATGTCCAAAAATCACTAATAATCCCTTAAGTATTTCGATAGGGACCCACAATATTTTCTACTCGGTGTTTTAAGACGAGAAAGTGTGTTGGATGTAATTTATCATTACATTGCCCACAAAAATTCCAATATGGCTGCTAAAAAGTCAAATATGCTCTCGGAATCATTTTTTAAAATGTAATATTAACACCCCCATTATACCTATTTACGTTACTTGAATACATGATTGAACACCTAAAATATATTCTGGCAGGTATTTCAGATCTCGTTACAATTGATTCCCACTCTGCAAGGTTACTTTAACCCCTAGAGAATGCACTGTTCAACGATCCGGACACGTCAGTGTCTGCACTTTCTGTTTGCAGATTTGGAGGATTAATCCAGCGTTATAGGCATGCGTTATGCTTTACACTTATGAGCACAGTAGTGATCACTAGAAACCTTATTTGGCCGGTCTTTGTATATTGACATTTCAAAATTCAAGATGGCAGCCAATACAGCCGAGCCTTTTTAAAAAATAGTAAAACCTTACATTATATGTGTATTATATGTAGTACATCAACTAATTATTATCATAAAGGTGGTAAATTAGGTGATGGGATTGCGTATTTGACCATTGAATTCTTATCTGGAATTCGGTTTCTTTAACTGCAAAAATGTTAAGATGGGGGCCAATGTGCTGATTTTTTCCCTTTCTTAAAACTAATTAAAATTTACGATAGAATCTGTTATTGTATTTAGGTTTTTAAAACACCTCAAAATTGATTATTAATAAAAGTTTAAATTAAAGTATTGAGGACGTATGTCTTTGAGCTTAATTAAACTCGTATCTGCTGATATTTCTGTTTTGACAACATACTTAAAATTCAAAATTGACGGCAGGGATATTATGACTATATGGACAATTCGTAGGTTTTAAAGATCTTAAAAGGCAGCAATATTGACTTTCATCTGATGGTAATTGTTAAAAACACTTGAAAATGTCAGATATGAGTTCCTACTGGTTATAGAGCGCGGCAGAATTATGCCTCTATCACAAGTACTTGATGAGTTTTATGGTCTCTTGAATGATTTCAGGGCATATGGGTTTTGGATTTGATGTAATGTTGTGATCAAATCCACGTCAATAACCGGTCAAAGATTCCTCGTGCTTTTAAAACCTGGTGGATTAGTGCATACAAATTATGAGCATTTGAATGAATTTGAGAGTGATAGCGGCCATATTGGATTGCTAGAAAATGGCACTGCACGACGAAATTTGCACACCCTCAGAAATTATTAGCTTTAGGTCATTCATTGACAAAAAATCAATAAATAGAAAAAGTCTGTACTCCATTCCACCATGTTGCCCCAATTCCTCCTGACTACAATATAATTGGCCTTCCGTGAAGGGGCCCTTTTCAATGGATTGGCTATACCACAGTAACTGTATAGTGTAGATAAATATTGGATTTCATCTTTCCCTGGAGATATATTAGATGGTATATACTTCAATAAACATGCATTCAGGAGATACATGTTACGATGTCTATCTCATGTGCCATTTTTGGGACATGCCATCCCATGTGCCCAACTTTAAATACATTGAGCTCACCTAATTGGCTTGATTCGTAATCTTATGTCGTTTATTATCGCCACCCTTTCAATAGGGAACAATTTTGTGCAACATGACGGCGACTTACCTGCTTAAGGGCTCTTCGAGCGGGAGGGGGATCAACCTCCTCGCAACCACCCTTGCATGGGCCCATTTTTATATTAACTTCTCCATAAACACTGCATATAATTCTTCAAACAAAGAACTTAAAGCGGCACTGGCACCATTTCACAAAATTATAAAATTTCTTCAATTTATAGCAAATGATAGTATAGGCATTGAAGAATAGAGATTATTTTACATATAAAATAAACATATCGGGAAAACAGATAGGGACATTAAAAGAGGCTAAGACATTCGCGTGAGGGCGCACGATTTTTCAAATGTGCCAGTATCTCTTTAACCATTGGAGTGCATCAACTACGGCATATTACACTTTTTAGAAATATTAGGTCACACCAAATATCGTAGAATCACACCTCTAAGCATTATCACGTGAACCACCTCTTAAAACATTTTTGGAAAGTAAACACGGCAAAGCTTCCGCGAAAACATCCCATTATGCACTCACCCCCGGGCTGCGTAGATGATTCATTCAAACAAAACCTACCCATCAAATATATTTAACTTGTTTAAAAACCATTAATTATCATACCTATAAGCATTTAAAAAGGGACCATTTTACCAATTCAAATTGTTTCTATTGAATTTGCATGGAAAATGTGTGTTTTGGAAAGCGAACATTGCTAGCTTTCCGCGCTAACGCGGCCACTATCACTCTGAATCACGCAACCTTCTCTCTTTCACTCTCTCTCTTCACACACCACACACGCACACACAATTTTGAAAGACAAATAGTTGGGCCGAATCTTTTGGGAAAATGAACTGTCTTTTGTGAATCTATGCCATCCTATTGAAATAATTATGACAGTACTACATAATAACAATAACCAAAATATTTCACGCGTTTATCCTTGCCAAAAAAAAAATCGTGGTAAATTTGACAGATCCACTAAATAAATATAGTTTGGTTCATTTGGGAGCATTCGTCACCAAAGTTAAATCTTTAATATGCACGATTTCTTTAAAAATGGTCCTCACATTGTTAACCTTTTCACAGGGATGCAACAAAAGTATTGACACTCTCATGTGTATTTGTTTTCGAGATAATGACAAAAAGTCAACCCCATTGACCTCTGGATCTCCGAATTTAAAAATAAGTTAGACGGTTGCAATTTTTTTTGTTGCGTCTCTGAGGGAAGATAACAATTTGGCCTTTTTTAAATAAATCGGAGCAAGATTTAAGATTTAACCTTTCGTGATGACCTTTGACATTTGATGATTTTTGTTTATATCTCCATAACCATAAGTGGTAAGTACACGACCTATACATTTTTTATATCCTTGTAACAAGACGAACCTTTTGGTTACCTTAATAGCAATCAAAGCATTTTTCATTTTTGACCCCTGTATAATAAGATAAAAATCCACTGAAATTGATGCTCTGCTCTCCCGTCCAGATTACTCAAATGACCCCACTAACTTATGGGAAACTTCCAATAGCAATTCAACTTAGCATTTTCATTATATCTCAGGCTTAAGCACGTAAACGTATTGATTTTCTTTCTAATACCACTTTAGTATTTTTTCGAAATATCGTAGACCGCGTGTGTTGTGGCGCAAACTCAGTTAACAGCAAACTAGCAGAGCGAGGGTTTTTACTCATTTAGTATTCATCGTGGTCACAATGCCGATGAAATCTGTAACTCACTTTGGTGAATTGAATGCGATAATGCCAAGCTCTGGCTCTTTAAAGACAAAAAGGCGGACTCCAGAGTCTGATTTCGCATACTTTTATTTGGTTCAAGTGACAAAAACAAAAAATTAATCAGTTCAACATCATATCAGGTAAACAATCAATATATTTTTAATGTTTACTAATATTGTTTTACTTATATGTATGTAGAACAGATATCAACAAAAAATTTGCTTTGTTCTTGATTTTTTTTAATATTCTCAGCTGACTTCCCCCGTTAGTGCCCAATGGTGTTGTGTGTGTGTGTGGGGGGGGGTGTTCCAGGGACCCTCACTTATTAACTCATTAACGCTTGGCCGATTTTAATTTTTGTGGTATAACAATAAGCGCATTTAAAAGGCAGATATTTACAAAAAAATAGGTTGCAAAAATACCTGCGTAAAGCGGCCAAGCGCGAAAAAAAAATTTAACACTTAAGTGTTTAAAGGACATGCCATCCCAAATGCCGCTCAACTTTCAATACATAAGGAACATCCATCCCATGCGCTCAACTTAAATACATGAAAGGACATGCCATCCCATGCGCTCAACTTTAAATACATTGAAAGGACATGCCATCCCATGCGCTCAACTTTAAATACATGAAAGACATGCCATCCCATGCGCGCAACTTTAAATACAGGAATGACATGCATCCCATGCCTCACCTTTAAATACATGAAGGCAGCCCCATCCCCACTGGGCTCAACTTTAAATACATGAAAGGACATGCCATCCCATACGCTCAACGTTTAAATACATGAAAGGACATGCCATCCCATGCGCTCAACTTTAAATACATGAAAGGACATGCCATCCCATGCGCTCAACTTTAAATACATGAGCTTACCTAATTAGCTTGATTCTGTACTCGGTTATGTTGTTTATTCCCGGGGGGTGGCACTTGTATTCAAAGTGAGTAAGAAAAGAAAGGTCTCTTCCCCACAGTCGATGTACGCGCGTACAATTGATTTCTGTGTCAAGAACCACAATTTGGAAAAAAGGTGTTTTTTTCCATAACCCTGAATTATTATGTACGTGTTAGGGTATGTGAATACTCAAATTAAGCAGAGATCCAAATAAGATCCCAAAATAAAGCAAAGCACGATAATAAGGTTAAATGAATGACACGATGCATGCTACTTTTTAGGGTGGTAGCAAGAAAAAAAAAGTGACAAAAATACTTCTTTAGTTGTAACAAAAACAGACAAACAAACTTGTTTAGAGTATGTTTTTAGTCGTGGAAATATTTTGTTTAGGGTGCATTTTGTAACGTCATGTTCACGCATCACCTTTGAATACAAGTGCACCCCCCCCCCCCCCCCGGTTGTTTTTATTAATAGCCACATTTCAATAGGAACATATTTTTTGTAAAATGTAACGCTTAACCTGCTCCATCTTGTGCTCGTGTTTTTGCAGTTTGGCTAAGCTTGCTTACCTCTGTTTACATACACATCGGCCGAGTTGTCAGGTTTTTGCTTTTTCAAAAGCGTTGTTTTTGGCCACACCTTGGGTGACTTTTGTTTGCACTATTAAATTACTTAATTCTTTCACTTTGTTAATTGAAACCTTCCCAGTGTTTTTTTCTTGATTTGTTTTTGTTGTTATTTTTGGTATGCAGCATATGGTAAATCTCACATTGCTAATCCCTTTAAAAACAACGACCATCAAAAGTGAAGACAATTCTTCTGAGAAAATGTCTTTGGTAAAGTGACAATTCGAATATATTCTCCCGCACCCACCCTCTGGCCCTTTGATATATTAACTCCATTAACACTGCTATAATTAATTCAAACAAATAGACTTAACCCATTATATTGCATCAACTACGGTTATATACACTTTTTTAAAACATTAGATCACACCTAAGTGAACCACGTAAGTGAACCAATAATGTTAAATTGTTTCTATCAAATCAATTGGAAATTGTGTTGGAAAGTAAACATTGCAGGATTCTACGCTTCTCGCGGGAGGGTGGAGTCCCTCTCCCACCCACCCCGGGTGTCTATATATGGACTCTCCTTGAACCCTTTTCAATATTAAACACAAGTCTTAAACCATTTAACTTTCTAAAACCATTAATAATACCTATATAAAAGTGAATCATTTGCAATTTCAAATGTTTTTCTTTAAATTGCTGGAAAAATGTGGATTTGGAAAGCGAATAGTGCTACTTCCGCGCTCGACGGAAAGGGGGACCCCATTCCTTTATGTCCTTTCGAAAGTTCGTGGGACCGCGTGTTTTGTGGCACAAACTCAGTTTAGAGGGAACTAGCGGGTTTTTTCTTCATACGTCATGGTCAACATACCGATGAAATTTGTATCTCACTTTGGTGATTTGAATGCGATAATGCCAATGCTCTCGCTCCTTTAAAGACAAAAAGCCGGACGTCCAGGGTCCTGGATTCGCAATGCTTTGGTGAGAAAACAATAGGAAAATAAAAACATTCTTGCACTTAAAAGAGTTAATAACACCAATGATTGTTGCTAGAACCAGGTTCCATCTCATATCTCTAAAACCAAGACAGATTTCGGTGCCTTCGTATAAAACCGCGCTTTGAATGAAACAATAATAGAGTCATATAAAAATGTCTGTATTAAGTCGTATGACAATCCATCGTTTTTGTTTGAAACCCTCATTCTCATCCTAGTCCTGGTAGGGATTGGTTTTACAAGGCCATCCGCTATATTTGTCTCCTTGGCGGCTGTTTTCCTTTCATAATTATTTATTTTATTTGATGGAATGATATTAAGGATTATGATATGTTATATGGCCTCCATTTTTCTGATGAACTTTTAAAATAATATTATTTTCCACTTTTATTTGATAAAAGATTCTCACGGGAAAAGCCACTTTGTTTACCATAAAAAGAGAAAAGGGGAATCCCCCCTAGTTTGTTTGGCTAGTGCACCGTTTAGATTGCACATAAGGGAAGTGTGGGAATTTCCCCAAGGATGCTAAACTTATAAGCTTGTTTATGCTTTTAAAAGCTCAAAACATTGCAAGATCTGGGATTCCCCCATGGTGTTTATATGTGTGAGGTATGTAATTCGGGTGATGCATTCCGATTGGTCAGCTGTGTAAGGTTATGTTTAATTCTGAATGATTAATGATTTATTGTTAGAAAGGGGAATCTAACTGTGATAGTTAAATACTATCACTGGAAGGACTCTCTGCCAGCATCCACGTACTAACAGTAGCTAGCTAGAAGATAGCTATTTTTACTCTGCATTAAGGAGCAGACATTAATACCTAGTGCCAGGATATATCATTCCATGTGACAGAGTTTGCTGTAATTATTCTACTTGTCCGTCTTTGAAGCCAAAAGTGGCTGGGAATCAAAATAAGATTCCAAATTGTGGAAATATAGAAATCGTGTATTACTTGGACTGTATACTGTGGATTTATTATCGTCGAGGGACTTAAATTTAAACCTTGTCTTCCTTGAACTGCTGGACAAAAGTTTACCTTCAGGCTAAGAAGATTTCCAGTGGACTATTTACCTGGGATTTTACAATTGTGACTTTGCAATGCTGTCATTTTTGGAGTCTTCGCTGTGAGGACATATCATCGTTGAACGGGCACACTTCCTTGTGGAGATTAATGGCCCATTCTTGTTTTACATTAAGTATACATGTAATCTTAATAGTGATTTTGTAAATGTTATTACAGTTTTTTTGGACATACCAAATTCTTGAACCAATTACAAATCATTAAATCTGTTTATAAAATTCATCCATTTTGCACAAGGCTCGTTTATTAGTGTTGAAAGGTTTATTCTGACCTAGACCCTAAGAGACGTCATACCAATAGTATTCCTTTTTGTCGTATCTTTGATCGCCTAGGTTTTTTTCATTCATGGAGACATATATTGCAAATCATAGATAGCTAAGAAATCCTAAAAAAAAATGTTTTCCTATGGTGCTTTATGTATCTTTTCATTTCCTTTGTAAAGGATGCACCGATACACATTTCCTCCCACAACTTGTACTACAAGCGCTCCCAATCATGTGTCTCTCTTTTTGTGTTCCTCATGAAACTGTTCATTGTAAAGCTTTTTGACTGGGACTTGTTTACTTTATTTTGAAAATAAAATGGAAACAATTTGCTTTTAATTCGGTAAATATTTAATATAACCTTTAAAATTCAACGAAAAATATAAAAATACGAGACGGGAACTATTAAATATTGAACAATGTAATGAAATGGCCCAATCCTTTGAATAATTTACGCGCTCGAGTCCTATATTCGTACCCATAGTTTATTTTATTATGTTCAAGGTCAGTTTGCTTGGAATATGTTTGGATGAGTTGATTCGTTATCTCCACTTGCAAGAATTGCTCAAACTGGGTTCATTTGTTCCTGTATTTTTGTATACTTTGTATTATGCACCTGGCCTGGTCATGAACATTTAAAACCGAATGAATTCACATGGCCCTCCTTTAAAGAGACACTGGCACATTTGCAAATAGTGCGCCCTCAAGGATTTTTTCAAATCTCTATTTTTTTGCAGGTGTAAAGCTTTATAAAATTAATACCCAATCCCCACCCGAAATGTTGAGCCAAATCATTTCCTTAGGTTAAACAGACAATTTTATAATTTCGCGTCGTCGGCTCGTTAACTCAGCAGACGACAGAAAAGGGCTTTTAACACAAGAAACACACTCCGTATGCATGTTTCTCACGTGTAGGCACACTGTTTGAACCTGTCTATCACCTTTGTGGTTTTTAATATCAGTGATTACGAGTCAAATATTCATTCTATACACCTTTGTAGACAGGTTTATGCAAAACACTTAAAAGTTGGCCTACAATTAACTGGACGTCTTTAGCCTCATAGCAATGTCCCTCTCTGTTTTTGAGGTATGTTAATTTTTTTGATGTGTAAATATCTCTCTGTTCTTCCAATGGCCTGAGACTATTCCATTTTGGAGCAAATTGAAGATTTCCTATTTTGTGAAAATGTGCCGTGCCGCTTTAACACTGATGGCCTAGTCAAAACAAGTTTTCACTAATGCACTTTATTTCTACCTGTAAATAGCGCAGTACCATCTCAATCAATCTTGAATTTCAATCGTTCCAATAAAGGTCAATAATATGGTTCCTCAAAGGAAACCATTTTCTGGTGGCAATCATCCATACAAAATTAGTTTTGATATAAAATTGGCTTGTTCCATTATGTTGTTTCTTAGCGTTTTTGTTCGTACAATCACTTTGGCGGAAAAGTCATAAAATCATTTCGGTTGTTCTAATTTGTGACAGGAAAATTGTTGCAAATCTAACTTGATACGAGTGACGAAGTGTGTTTGTTGGCATCCGATTGTGGCCAGTGTCATATATTACAGTGTCCCGTGTGACTGAGTGTCCTCCCACCTAGCTGTCTTCATGTCCTTCAATTGAGTGTTGAATTCATCATGTTTGTTTCATCACTGTACCCAACTTACATCGTACATGTTGCTAGGTAGCTTTGACCATCTCTCCTGTGGGACACGTCTGCATTTCCTTTACACTATGTGTAATACACAGGTATTATTGCTTTAACACTTTGGTCGTTAACCACTTTGTCGTTAGAATTTTTTTACTAAAACTCTGGTCATTGGTGAGTACTCATACGACCACTACAGAAAAAATGAAAATCGGGTGTACCGACCTCAAAAAAAAAAAAAAAAAATGGCGGTCCAAAAATAGTTTATGTCGCGCACAAAATTCTCCCACCGAAAAATGAAAAACCACTTTTCCATATCAAGCAATCTCCTTTTATTTCCATATATACAAACAATCAAATACTATAAAAAATTACTATATAACATAATTGCAAATCTGGAGGATAAGTCAAAAAGGCCAATAAGCCCGACAAGGGACTTCCCTGGAAATACACACACAAAGTTTCAAATCATAATCCAACATTTACAAGAAAATCATACACCATTTACGGAAAAGACTTTTCCATAAAATTTGGTTCATAATCGGAGAGCATAAATCAGTATCATCCTGAACTAAATAAAATTTACGAAAAAAAAAAAAAAAATACTCCATATGATTTAAAGTGTAAAAGAAGATTTTGAATAGGACCACCAAAATCCTGCTAGTTATGCTAATTAGCATTTCCCCGCAAAAATGCCAACTGTATTAGGCCCTGCATACCATTTTGGGCAAAAAATAGCGTGGGAAAACAAAATTAAAAAATGAGGAACACGTGAACCCCCGTTATATACTTAAGTGTTAGGTATTCTGTTGTATTTTGTTACAAATTGGTTTTGAGCTCCACTAAGGTCAAAGGCTGGGTCGATAGCTCTTTTCAAACATATTTTTTTACCAACTACGTAACTGCTTTAGTTGTAGCCTATTAATCTCTCTTGTTACACATTGTGGTTTCGATTTTTGTTTTACAATTTACAACAGTTTTGCCTTCTCAGGCGCTACATTGTGCATGGTATAGCACATATTATTTTTCAGTAATATAAAATTAGCATTTTTTTATGCATATCTTCTTTTCACAGAATCGTAAAAACTGGTTTCAGTTTGACCTTACAGACCACTTGGTGTCTATTCTTTCAAGTAATATTTTAGTAGCAAATGGTCATTGCTTGCTTGAAATACCTATCTAAATTTCCTTTTTTCTTTCAAAAACATTATTTTTTTTTTTTTTTGGGGTATTGCTGGAACGACTTCATCGCAATATCATAATGACATTGACATCTACGCAGTTACCCAGAGTTTCAATGCCAACATACAATCAATTAACATGCTCTACCACCTCTATTGACTTGTAGGGAGACCGATTGAGGATGTTTATTGTAGCAAAATTATATTAAAATTTATTGTCCAAATCCCCCCAGTGCAATCTAAAAAAAGCGGGCCATGTTAATCATGGATACTCGCGGCCCCGGATCAGCTTACTTAGTTGAGTTGAACAGTTGAAGAAATCCTAACACCACCGCAAGCCATTACCAATGACTTGTGGATACGCAAAGAAGAATGCTTAATCGGGTGGAAAATCGCTTAAAACTTATCATTTATTACTTTGTCTGGAGTTCAACAATTCTTTATCATTATCTGATCAAAAACAGATCAATTGGAAGAATTGCGGGTTAATACTTGTTGTATGATTTCTCGATTTTCTTTGTATATGACTGCTACTCCAGCCCGACATCTCTTCCTCATGCTGCTTACAAATGTCTTCACTCTGTCTTGTGGTATGGCGTCCCTTTCCCAATTAAAAAAAAAATCCGCTGTTATATCTTAACATTTTGTAACTTGTGACGAAAGGTATTAATATTATCTCTATTGTTTTTATTATACCCCTAACGTCCCTAGGGGAAATTAGGACGATCACCGCAAAAAAAAGGGAGGTAGCGTTACTTCTCTTGTGAGATCTTGGGGCGTCTTAATAGAAAAAGAAAAAAATGATAAACGTTCACTGTCTGATTGCGCAATAATATCTTTAAGTGTAATTAAAGCCACACAATACTACACGATAAAAACATCTTGCATTCAGAAAAGTAAACTAATAAAAGTTTTAGGAAACAAATCTATTCCATATACCTCCACTAATTTTGCATATTTTTCAATCCTTATAGGCCTATTTGATATTAATTCTAAATTTCTAACAATATCGGACTGTAAGTCTAGGTAAACGATTCGCCTTGTCATGTTGTTCTAAACCAGCGCTGACCGAGCTCTCCATTATTGTCTTTCGCATTTCATATAATAATATCATCTTTACTAAACATTTATGAATTCTACAGGTAATATATCAATATATTAGTGTAGTTTCAATGTTTCACCTGACTGCACAGGAAAACAATTCCTGAGGATATTAAAATGTTTATACTAATGTGAGTTAAATGGCGATTTAATGATGTCCACTTCAAAACT
>JAMKCH010019747.1:0-22236 GCA_023653785.1 Ophioderma brevispina
GTACGAGTTGGTGTTGAATGCCGTTCTAGTAAATCGATTAACGGATTTTACACGCATACGTGTGTTTTTGGGTGAGCATAGACCTACTGAAACTGATAAGTACTCGGACTACCCCTCACGAATTTTAAAATTCCTCCTGGTATGAGAACCGCGTTAAATTCTGTAACAAATTATATCATAGCATTGGCCTATCTTGTTACTAATACTTTCTTGTATACTCTCGATAGATATTAGATAAGCCTACACCTGCACAGAAAGAAAATGGCTTCAAAACCAAAGAGGGCCGCTATTTTTTTATCATTAGGAGTCATTCTTGTTGGTTGGAAGAAAAAAGAAAAAAATATTTAAAAAAATGAAGAGTGATATATAGGCCTATATCCAATAAACAAAACAAAAGGACATGAATGAATATTACAGGTAAAGTAATTGCCTGCAGGCAGCAGGAAGAAATGTCTGATAAGCAAATGAAGAAATGGCAAGACATACAATTACTAGCGAAGAAGACTTGCACTGATTTTGTAAAGATTTCAACAAAACTGGGAATGAGGCAATAGTGACAAAAAAGTTATGTACTTTTTCAATGCTGACTTAGAGATTTCGAAATGTGTTTTTGTGTGTTTTAATTCGTCATCTAGAACTAAAAATAGTCACCTAAAATACTGAATTCTACCAAAAATTGAGATGAAATGGATTTTTCGTTTTGATGTAGTAAACATTTATGTACCATAGGATAGGCCTACTGTATAACAACAATTCCGGATCCGGAATTTTACTAGCTAGAAAAGTTGTGATTTTCTAAATGAAGGAGATAAGCATTATTTTCTTTCTTTTCTTTTTCTCTCTCCCCCTCTCTTTGTTTGTTTTTTTGTTTGTTTGCTTCTTTCTTTTTTTTCTTTGTGTGACATGGATAGATGAGCCACTCTGTGTGAAAAGGGATGCAGGCCATTCTGGGATGTAATTATTTAATGACATAGTTACAGAAGACAATGATATATGATATATGATTAATAACTTAACATGTTTAATCTGTTTTGTTAATTTAATTTATACATGCTTCAATTGCGCTATTACAATGTATTATTCGGCCAACCTGACTGTATATGTGAATAAATGACATATCATTGGAAATAAGAGATTTGTGACTTTAAGATGCTACTAGTCACTTTGGCGTAACCTAACGCAGTCTTCTAGAAATAATTTTGGTTGCCTTTATTTAATTTCGATAAGCCCTGTATATTAAGTTGGGCAATACTCTACACTTATACACTGCAAAACAGTGTTTAGAAACATGGTGCAAATAAGTGTTTATGTATTGAACATGTCAAATCTCTAAACACTTGGCATCAAATGTCTCAACACCCTATGTCAAATGCCTAGACATGTTAAGATTTTAAACATGTTTAGATATTAAACATATATTTCAAAATGTTTGGAATGTGGTGCAAAACAGTGTTTAGAAAGGTGTTTAATTTGTAATCACTGTGTTTGCAGTGTATATGCATCAACGACACTCCTGGTCTGATATAGATTCAAGGGTTGCTATAATATCTCTTATTTTTCGTTCAGGTCTGTGTCTCCCTTCATTTTCTGGAACTATAAATGCTGTTACTATGATAGATTGCTAACAAGATGGAAGGAATGCGAACAGCGGACCGTTGCGTCCACTTCACACACACTACGAGTGTGTTACGTGTACTCTTGACCACACATAGTTTTAATCGTAAATCTGGCTTACTCGTAAGACACACGTTGCTTACGTCCAAGTTTCACGAACGCGAAAAAAATCTTAGTAGTAACCTACGACACAACTAGGGCTACGTCAGTCTTAAGAGTGCTTTCGCGAACCAACCCCTGATCTGCTTCCAGATAGCCCCACTTCTGCAAGGAAACCTTAGATTGGCCAATTCTGGTTCTCAATCTGTTGAGGCATCGCCATTCGGCCCATGAGGAGTCGGCTCCAGGTTGGAGATGCTCACCAGGTTCAATACCGATAGATGTTACTTGGTTGATGGCAAGTCTTTCTTTCCACAAGGCGACTCTCTTGACCTCCTTAGAGACTGTTTCAAGAGGTTGGACTTTGCTTAAGAAACTCTCTCTGGATTTAAGGCGGTTGGCAGCAGGTATCTGTCCAGACACAGGGTGCTTCACATTAGATACTTGGCAGCTACGCTCTTGCGTGCTCGCTACGCTACGACGGATGTCTGGTGGAGCAATTCCTGCTAGGATGTATAAGTTTTTCCGTTGGTGTTGGAAGGAGGCATCCTGTGATAAGCCGGCAGGAGGCATTTAACGCTGAATCACGCTTCTTGGGGGGCATGGT
The DNA here is from genome assembly GCA_023653785.1 of Ophioderma brevispina. Classification (NCBI taxonomy): domain Eukaryota; kingdom Metazoa; phylum Echinodermata; class Ophiuroidea; order Amphilepidida; family Ophiodermatidae; genus Ophioderma; species Ophioderma brevispina. The sequence goes on from JAMKCH010019747.1 coordinate 2,321, forward strand.
GATCTTTCCCATACAGGCAGGCATACTCTGCACATGAGTAGCACAGGGCAAGTGCCGTCGATCTTAGGGTATTGTGGGCGAGCACCCCATCTTGTGCCAGTGAGTTTGTTCAAGATGTTATTGCGTGAGCATACTTTACTCTTCGTCTTCTCGATGTGGGTCTTATAAGAGAGAGAGTGCAGTCCAAGGTAACTCCTACGTAGACAGGGTTATCACAGCCCTCCAGGGGTGTTCCAGACCAGGTAACCTTAAGCTGACGTTTGGCTTCCCGGTTGCGTAGATGGAAAGCACACACCTGTGTCTTAGATGGATTTGCACGTAGGTGGTTTTCTCATAATAAGGAGTGAATTCATCCAAAGCTTTGGAGAGTCTCTCTTCAACAACTGTGAAGTCGGCATCTTGTGCGCTAATTTCAAGATCATCTGCATAAATAAAATGACAGGTTCCTGCACTCCTAGGTTGGTCGTTGGTATAGATGTTGAACAGGAGAGGTGCAAGCACACTCCCTTGTGGTAGGCCATTCTTGAGCCTACTCCATCGGGTCTTCTTCGCTCCTAGCTGAACAAAGAATATCCTGTTTGCCAGCAATCCTTGGATAAGCTCGGTCAAGCGAATGTCCTTGGTAATTTCTAGAATCTTATGGAGTAGGCATCTGTGATTAACAGTGTCGTACACTGCTGATAGGTCGACGAACACAGCTCAGGTTACCATACCCTTCTCGAAACCATCCTCAATGTGTTGAGTTAGGTTGAGTACTTGGCTTGTTGTTGATTTGCCTGGGCGGAAACCTGCTTGTTCTGGTATGAGGTGTTCGTCTATCACAGGTGCAATACGATTGAGCAGGAGACGTTCAAAGAGCTTGTAGGTATGGCTGAGGAGTGATATAGGTCTGTAGCTCTTGGGATTGGATGGATCTTTCCCAGGCTTTAGGAGTGCCCAGAGCTCTGAGGAGTGCCATAACATGTGCTTTCCTCCAGATCTTTGGGAACCTGTGGAAAATAAGGCAGCAATTGTAGAGCTCAAGAAGCCATTCCTTTGCTACTGGGCCGAGATTTTTTAGCTGCTGAGTTGAGATGTTGTTAAGGCCTATTGCTTTTCCTGGTTGAAGTTTAGCAATACCGGATTCCAATTCATCCATGTTGAAGGGGTGAGTGAAACCAGGGTCACCACTATACCTCTTATGGTCTAGTTTGGTCTTCTTGGGTTTCTTGCTGTACTTGCCATTTAAAAGCAGTTGGTGGGCAACTTGGTTGGGTGTGACATTTGGCTGCTGTGGAGGTTCTGGCAAGTGAAAGATGGATTAGCCGGGATTAGCACATATCGAGGGTTGACAATCAGAAGGACGTAACTCAACACTAAAAGAAATATTAAAGAATTTCTTTAATTCTGCTCTTCATAATTCAAAATTGTTCTTTGTTACTAAGTTGATATGTTTGCTTACAGTACCATATATGAGCTTTAACATATGTTTACATTTTGAGTAATGAATAGATTTGCTTTGCAGAAAATATGAAACATCACATTTCTCAAAAGCAGTATTACAGCAGAATTAAAGAAATTCTTCAATATTTCTTTTAGTGTTGAGTTACGTCCTTCTGATTCTCAACCCTTGATATACAATAGCAATGGTCGTGAGCTGATAACAACATTCTTTTCAAGTTTGGTAAATGCTGACAGTAATGTCAGCATCCTTGTTCCAGAAATTGCCACAAACTGCCACCCCCCCACCCCCAGAACTCTTCCTGTTTTTAATGTTTTTACAGAATGTAAACATCCAAATTGTTTTCAAACTCGTGGAAGTGATTTCAGTAAGGGTCCTTTTCATTATGGCAATTTTTCTTCATGCCATTATGTCCCTTTTAATAAAGGAATAAGATTCACACCATTTCAAAAATTGTCCACCCTTGATAATAAAATTTTAAAAATTGTGTAATTTTTGGAATGTGGATCGAGTACTTCCATATATTCACTTGTGGTCCCATTTAATTTGACATGCATGACCACATTCCAAGTATTGATCAGTTTCATTATGCATTTGTTACACTGCCATATTCAATCACAACAACAGATAATTTACAAATTGACAGTAAATTACAATCAGGAATGGAAAAGTTCAGAATAAATAGAAAATACAATTTTTACAATATATCTTATTTAAATATAATTTAAATTCTTTTAATAAATACATTTTGAAGGCATGTGCAATTTAATAAGGCTCTAACCTGAATCAATGTAAAAAAATCAAATCTCAAAATTTGGCCCCTTTCTACATTAGTAATTTATCAGCCAATTTACACAGCACAGCCCACATTGAAGGCTGTAAATTCTTAATTGAGAAGCACATTAAAGTGACAGATTTTTTTAAAGGATCCATACAAATTTTCTCAAAATCACCTACCGAGAACATTTCAAAGGTTTAAAGTACAAAAGAAAACTGCAAACCTTGCTTTGAACTTGCCTGCTATTATTGATTTATTCAGTTTATTCACTTCAGCAGGTGTGATCTAATACATTGGTAAACATTCCAAATATGCAAAAATCCTGGGTTAAAAAAAAAAGGGTGCTTCTTTCTGGAAATGTCCTCATGTCTCTCTAAATTCAAACAGCTTTGATATTGTTGAATTAACACATGTGGAGGACTAACCTGATCAATCATAATTCTCAAAAGTGATGTTTATCAGCCATCAAGTAGTAATCCAGAAAATATAGGTCTTAAAGGCTGACTCAGATTTCAAAATATGTTGTTTGAGTAAGTAAAAATAGTCAACTAGAACTAAAGATAGTCCCTTAAAATGTGTTAGAGATTTAGAGACAAATTGGATTATTTTTTAGTTTTTTCATGTAGCCTATTTATGATTGTGATTTTCTATATGAAGGACTTCAATTTGAGCTTGGTTATGTATATGCAAAAAACACAATTTGTTTGAAAATTGAGGGTGTCCTCAGGAATCCGAGTCAGCCTTTTAATAACAGTTCATTGTGATCAAAACCAAGCAAAAGACTTACTGTCAAGTTTCAATGGTATACCACCATCTTTCGCAAATAAGCTGATGTTTTTGTGATTCAACAGCTGACTGACGGGATGTCATTTCCAGTGATGTTAGATTTGTTACCAGCTCTCAGCAGTGGATCATAAATGCAACTAAGGTTGGAAATCCCTTCATCGCAGTTAATGACTGCCTTCTCCCTCTTTCTGATCCAGATGGACTTCCTTATCCAGCATGCTTTTTAACAGGAGGTATGGTGTTTTTCCCACAATGCATTTTTTCCAATACAGTTTTTGCACTGGTTGTCATGAATTTATAGTAACAAAAAGTACTTAAATTGCAAGATTGGGAAAAGTTCTGTTCATTTAGGTACTTTTTGTCAAAATTGTATATGAAGAAAAAATTGTATATGAAGAATTGCATAGTAGAAATACACTGTACCTACCCTTATGCTTTTCTATTGTTCTTTTACTCCCCCAATTAAAGGCTAACTTGGATATTTCAAATATCCATCTAGAACTAAAGATAATAACCTTAAATGCTTAATTGTTAAGTAAGAGATGAATCAGATTTTCCATTTTCATGCAATAAACGTTTATGCACAGTGCCATAGGATACCGTGTATAACAAAAATTCATCGGGAAATCTGAGTTGGCCTTTAATAGAGGCTATCCGTGTTTCAGATTAGCGGCCATCTTCGGGGGTTCAACAATACTTTCACCCAGACACATGCAATGTGGTCCAGGTGGAAAGCAGGCGAATGTATAGTTCCCAGATTACTTTCCCGCAAAGATGGCCGCTAATCTGAAACATGGATAACCTCTATTATGATTATAATCAAGGCAACATGGTCTATATCAGCGCAAATTGAGTATACCACAAGTGACATAATTTCAGCTTTGAGAAAGATGGAGGTACACCATCAAAAATCTTCAAAACAGCTAAATCATTATGCTCTGTAAACCTAGAAGTTCAAAGTAAATTAATCGATGCGCTGCGCAGCATTATCGCGCCTTACTACCAAGCGCGCTTAGGTGCAGTCTAAATCCATGAAATCGCGCGCGATCACATGCGTAGTGCATGATGTACGAACAAAACAATTCTCTTACACTGCATACACAAAATACTGCTCGTATAAGTCGACATACCAGGCACGACTTGTGTGGGAGTTTATTGATTACTTTGTACTTCTAGGTTTATGGAGTATAAGTGGTTTACTTGGTTTTGATCACAATGAAATTAATTATGGTAGTTGGACTATAACAAGCCTGATGAACCTCTTCCAAGATTTGACATATACAAGAAAACACATGTTTCCTGGAACATTTGCAACAAACTAAGAAACGGTGAAAGGAGTGAACCCAGAGGGTGTTTTGAATCAATCCCATGATGCAAAGCAATGTGCCTATACTGTACTGTACTAAACACATTTAGTACTTAGGGAAAAAAGTGTTCCAAAGGTTTAAGAAAACACAACATTTCATAATCATGCTAAAAATTTCCTAAGTACTAATGTTTAGTGGGCTAAAATGAGCATTAAAGTCGTGGTTTTTATGTGTTAAGAATAGGATTTTTATGGGATCACATGACCCTATTGAGGTGAAATTTCCCAAAACTGGTGCATTGTGGGATTGACTCAAAACACCCTCTGGAGTGAACCTGTCAATGCTTCAAATTGAGCTTATCAAAATCTTCTTTAATTACTTAGGTACATTTTATGGACAGTTTTCTCAGTCAAAAAATATAATTTCTTGTATTCAAATAATGTGCCTCTTTATGCTGCACATACCCAATTGCAAAATGGTTGTAATGACAAAATATATATTACTTAAAGTGACATGAGATTTTTTTAGGATACAAATTTCTCTCAAATTTCACTGGACCGGTTGTAGACCACCTACTGAGAACGTTTGGAAGGTTTATTAGACAAACAGGTGCAAGAGAAAACCGCAACCTTGTTTTGAACTTGCCTGCCATCGTAATCGTTCCCCATAGAAAACCATGCTAAATCATCATTTTATTACATAAAGATGGCGTATTCAGCTTATTCACTTCAGGTGTGATCTAATACATTGGTAAGCATTCCAAATATGTAAAAAACCGGGGTTCGAGAAAAATTGGGGGCGCTTCTTCCTGGAAATCTCAAGTCTCTTTAAAAAGAGAATTAGGATACATGATACATTATCCGACTATCACAACAGATGTGTACTGTGATACAAGCTCAATTGAATACTCTTGATGGTGGTAAACAATATGTTTTGAAGCATAAATTAATGAATTATCATCAGTGGTATGAGCAAATTAACTTGTATATTTTTGTTATTAAAGTGGCACTGGCACGTTTTCAGAAAATATGAAATGTCTTCAATTTGCTCGCAAATAATAGTCTAGGCCATTGGAAGAATAGATATATATATATTGCACATAAAATAACATACCCAACACAAATAGAGACATTAATAAGAGGCTAAAGACATCCAGGTAATTTGTAGCTAACTTTTAAGTTTGCCGTAACTTTAATCAACAAATGAGTCTATTACATGAATATCATAGACTCGCACTCATTGATATTAAAACCATAAAGGTAACAGACCGATCAAACAAGGTGCATGCAGTGAGAATCAACTCTGGCGTGTGTTTTCTTGAGTTACACGCCATTCCGTGTCGTCTACTGAATTAATGTCGCCGGCAACATTAATTATAAAATTGTTCTGTTTACCCATAAACTTGCTGATTTGGGCTTAATAATTTCAGGTGAGGGCTAATGTATATAAAAGCGGTATAAAAGCTTTATAACCATGAAAAAAATATCAATTTTGAATAATCTAGAGGGCGTACTATTTTTCAAATGTGCCAGTGTCTCTTTAATGTATTTTAATCGCATTCTAAAGCTAAGGAAATGTAGCCATCAAATAGCATGTTTCTACTGAGCATGAGGAATCGCCCGATATTTATCGCCCGCTATTTTATGAATTTTCATGATCCCTCTCACCATTGCACAGCATGTTTCTACCAAGGGTCAAAAGCTGCATGATCTTTCGTATGTGGTATTTTCGTCCATGAGTGGCATTTGGGACCAATTTTTTAATAATCATTTGTAAACAAACCAAGATGGCACCAAATAATTATGACTAAGAAGTTCGAAGAACCATAACTGTAGGCCTATTTTTTTTCTGACCAATATCCACTGCCCGATGAGTACCCGATTGACTTTATCATTATCAACGGCCATCATGGCCATGGGTCAGACTAGTATTGATCTGGTTTTAGAGGTATTAGATTCAGAACATTCATTATCCTCGTGCGGTCACCTCTAGCATATAGTTAAACTCATAGCAAAGTTATATTCTCAACCAAAACCTTTTTGAACAAGACAAAGTATACAAACTTAACATTATAGACCTAAAAGCATGGAATGTGAAAAATAAAAACATCAAACGCTACATGTTAAAATACGTCTTAGTATGGTGTTATACATGAAGCTAGTCCATTTGACTAATTCCTGAGGAACAACCGTGACCCATCAGCTTTCAATTTTCGGTCTATGAAGCAAATGAGTGCGCAGCATGTTTCTACTGCAGTCGTGAGCCGGTATTTTGACACGTTATCCACCTACCTAGGTGGATCTAGGTGATGGGAGCAGCAAATGTGGAATATGTTGACAACATTTTAGTGACCTGTCCTATTTATACTGGGGGACGTCACCCGGCAGCATTTTTGGTATTTACCGCAAATTACTGCACAGTAGAAACACGCAATAAGTGACACTCAACCATTCAGAACCCACCCCATGGGAATTGATGTGTGACATGCAATTGGACAATTAGTTTTTGATGACAATCATTTAGGGATTGGATCATGTTCTGTGTGTTCACATATCTTGTGTAGGTGGCATAAGCCTACCACTGTTCTTGTCTCTAGCCCATCTCCCGGGAGGAAGGGAAGGGGCAAAGGGATAGAAAGTAGAGAAGATAGGGCATCTTGGATGGGATTCAAACTAGGTGGTCCCCAGTGCCACGACTAGGGATGGCAAGCCACGAGGGTGTCGTTGGCCATGCCAGCGACTTCGTGCCCATATGTGTGTTTGTATGATGACGTCATGGCATAATTTGGTGCATTTTCTAGCCTCAGCTCAGTGGGGTTTGGTGAGTTTTGGGTATGTTGGTGTTTAAGTCATCCAAGCATGATAAAAACATGTGAACATGATGGGTGGAAAGTTGTTAATTTCTGATGAACCACTGTGTAAAATGGTTGTATTCCTTTCAATAATAGCAAAATAATAATAATAATAGCAGAGATTTATATAGCGCCTTATGCTATTGGCCTCTAAGCGCTTTCACAAATGGTCGCTGATCACTGTGGCCCAACCATACCATAAACCATTTAGCATCATTTCAAGGGATGCAGCAGATCGGGATCAGCGCTTTCCCTTATCAGCAAACATACATCGAGATAACCATCGCAGCCGGGACCAGCTTCCCAAATATCGCATGGGTAAATCGAGACAACCAAGCGGTTAATTTCTTGTCCAGGGAAATTACAAGACAGCTGAATCTCACAGGGCTCGAACGCACGCCTATACGCATGGATGAGCATACACTGGAGTCGAGCACTTACCTCATTGAGCTATCTTGTCCGCTTGATTCCATTTTTTCATGCCAACATAAACTATAAAGCAAGGTAAACCTTTCTCAATTTTTATGAAATGATTACCGCCAGTACTCAGGCCCATATGCAGGGTGTGTGTGTGTGTAGGGGGGGGGGGGTGGTCGCACCCCCAAATTCACAAAAGGGGCAAAAAGTCCACTTTTTGCTTGATTTTTTGATAAAAGGTCCAAAATTTAGAAAATGTTGACAAGAAAGTCCACTTTTGGTGATAGGATATTCAAAAAGTAAAACAAGGTGTATTTTAGGGGTCCACTTTTAGTTTTACAACAAAAGTCCACTTTTTTGAAGTCCCGCACTCCCCCAAAATAAATACTGCATACGGCCCTCTTACTGCATAAATATCTATATTATTAACAACCATTTATAAATTAATTTTGTGATCTTAGCACCTTGATTTCTGTTTATGGTTTGCTAGTATATAGATATCCTCAAGAATATTTTATTTCAAACATTTCAGTCGATTCTGATGGTGCATTCTTAAATTATGAGGGAATGTTCATATCAGGCTTCCCCATGGATCACTCTGTTGTCATTTCTGTCCATTTATGGATAAAAATATAAGTTGGCAAATTGCTTCTAATCTGCATGTAAGATTAAGCCCACATACTATACTTGGGAGGTAGCAGGATAGGGTAGTGGTAGAGTACTCACCTCCTTACCCGAAGGCCACGAGTTTGATCCCCAGCTGGGGCGCCTCCAGTTCACCCAGCTGTAAGTGGGTAGCTAGTCTGTTTAGATTGGCGAAGGTACAGGCGGCGGAGAAAGGAACTGGCCACCCTACTTCATAATGCCGAGGCCTTGTTTGCAATGCCGCTCTACCGGCATGCCCCCACAACGCTCATTGAGTATGGGACTACCTTTTACTATACTCGGGCCAATGGTTTTATATCATATAAAAATCTCAATTTTGTTTAGGTAATCCAGGGGATGTGGCTGTGGATTGCAAAATGCCCCTGTATTGTTTTTTATCAGCTATATTCTCTTTTGTTGAATCTTACACATACACCACATTCAAATGAATGCACAAACAAGTGTGAGGTACAGCTATTGTTGTTAGGATCTATAGTTCCTATTAATGCAGCATGTGTATAGCGTCCCTTTGGATCTAGTTTACAGAGGATAGAGGTGCAACAATTAGGGATTCATTCATAGGATTTTGGGTATGAATGCTTGTTTATTCTTGTTTAATAATCATTAAATATCAAATTCGGCCTGAAATTGCCAGATTTTTAACCACTTTCGGCATTCGTCATGGCAGCCATGTATAAACGCTTGTTTATACATAGTCATGTGATGCATATTGACCAATCGCGGATGATGCTACATATGAGGTAAACATGAACTGTTGTTCATCCCTAACAACACAAGCTCATGTAGTAAAGAAGTTGTTGAGATTCCTACTTTACAATATGAGCATGCAATGTTGATCCAATAGTTGCTACTTCATCTGTACATGCTGTGCACTTAATTCCAGAATTGCGTGAATCATTGTGGATGTGCAGGATTCAATAAAAAGGAGCACTGCTCATTTATAAATGTTATTTTACGAACTTTTTGATAAATGACAGATATTTAAGAGACACAAGGACATTAAAAAAATGCAACTCTATAATATTTTTGTTGACAAATCACATTGGAAGTGAATGTGCCAAAAACACTGTTTTTATATAGTAACAAATTGGGTTGGTATTTTCCATCATGCACAACAGAAAATTCAAGCATACTTCTCTATAAGGCCCGTTAGGACTGCAGGCAAGTTCAAGCTAGTTTTTTTTCTACTTGTTTGTGCAATAAATGTTCCTGGAAATAATGGAGTGGTTGAGCTTTGAAAAGTGCTCTAATTTTAGAGTTTCCCCCTCCCCTCGGTACAAGAAAACACAACCACCTTTATTTGAAGGGTAAATATGAGATTTAAGAAAATGATGGTTGTGGTTGAAATATTTGGTGGCAGGGGTGATTTCTAGGCTGAAAAATGCATTTTGGGCTGCAAATTAAGGCCAAGAAAAAAAAACAAGTTTGTCTCAGAAGACCGCGCGTTAGGTTTAAAATTGCTTTTTGACCGCAGATTTTTTTTTTTAGGTTTTACTCACTTTAAATTTTTTTTGTAAAAAAATTCAGAAAAAAAATGAAAATTTGCCACTTCGAAAAATTGAAAAAAGTGGGCCAAAAATGCATTAAAAAAGAAAAAACGCATTTCGCATTAGCATTTTTCTATAAAAAAAAAACGCATTTCGCATTGCGATTTTTCACATTTCTTCTGAGACAAACTTTTTTTTTTTTTTTGGCCTAAGCGAAATTATTTTTTTTTTAAGTAAAAATATTACAATCCTATTTTTATGGTATCCTTTTTGTTATTGATAATAGGTTTCATACATTGCATAAAGAGTTCAGGTAATACTCGTTATGGTGACATGTGATAAAAAGGATGTTTTTTAGGAAAAAGTGATTTTGGGGCTAAAATTCAAGACCCTTTATATATTGTATAAAACAGAAATCTATAATATAAATGTCAGAGATTTGTAGTATTGCATCATGATTAAAATTTGTTTTGCTAAGAAATTAATAAATCTTGATTGTCTTAAGTTTTAGCTCAAAATTTTTTTACCCAAAAAACACCCCTGCCACCAAAGTTTTTGACCACAACCATCATTTTTTAAAATTATGTATTACTATCTTTTGAATAGAAGTGGTTGCGTTTTGTTGTACCGAAGGGAGGGGTTATTGACAATTTTGCAGTCTAAACCGCTCCACTATAAGTGGCCTACAACCAATCAAGTGCATCTTATGAGAAATCCTCAGAAAAATTTCATACCCTTAAATCTTTTATATGGAAGGGAGAAGTGTCTTTTGCTTGATGCGCTGTTGTGAAAAAACATTGATCTTGTCATTGTTAAAGGGAACTGACATGCAGTGGTTCATCTTGCCTGACATATACCCATACATTTCATCATGCATAGGCAGAGCCATCCATACAAATAAATATTAATTTATTATAAACCACTGTGTATGTTCGCATTTCATATTTTGATTGCTTTGAACACAATCTACCAAGTTCAATTAATTGGGGAAAACGCTAAATGTACCTGTGGTATAAGAAAGTTCAACAAAAATGAACTTGCAATATTTAAACCAAATTGACAGGATTTTGCTAATGCCACTTGACAGTTTGACAGGTGTCAAGGGTGATTATTATACAATGTCGATATCTGCAATATACAAAAACATTACAAGCATGCAGAATTTTTACATCATTTTATAACATGGTAGCATATGTTGATAGACCCCAAAACAGACCAGCAGTGAGGGGTAATATTAAAGCCACTATCAGTCATTTTTTTCCAAATTCAAAATGCCCATTTTTTCTCTAAATTTCTAATGTTAAGTCATATCAACACTTTATGTTACTTTTCTTTGTGAAAAACAGACACTTAAGCATTTTAAAGTGGTCTTGAAGATGCCATTCACAACTGTTTCTGGGCCTTTAAAAAGTCGGATCCTGACTTTTATTAGTAAACAAAGCATAAAAATCATATCTTGACAAATACGGCATGTTATGCTTAGCCACTTACAGGGGTCTTTACTACAATAATTTCCAATACAACAGTGCCAAAAAGTGGACTTTGATGAAAAATAGGGGGTGCGATTTGTTTACACCATGAAGAAATCACTGATAGTGGCTTTAAATTTCTTGCCTTCATATGCAACCACCATATCATACCATGCAATGCAAATTGTGAAATGGCATCTACCACTACACTAGTACTACAGTAAACTTCACCTACCAGAGATGAAGACAAATATATACATCATAGCTCAAAATTGTGTACCAGCACAATGTATGCAAACAATTCATCAAAATAGTATCTTGTAATAAAAAAGTGATCATTGGCTCAGCCCATTTGTGTATAAAAAACCAATAGCATCATAAATCAGCCAGATATGGTGGAAGATTTTGGGATGAGTGTGCACTTTTCAACAAAATAAATTTGATCACACTTAGATAACAGAACCACAGTTCTCACAAAGGTGCTGAATGAAATTTCACAAAGGTGCTGAAATGATTACATGACTAAAAAACTATACCTTCACCCAAATTTTGTTATTACCTTTGTCCTTATATAGATGATTTTAACCTTAAACACAACAGATTTCCCTGTTAGCACCTGATATCTTCTGAAACCACAGCAGTGCATTATTTTACAACCATGTCAAGTAGTTGAATTAAAGCATATGTCATGTGTATTGATTGTAGATCGACAGGTCATATTTATAGGTAAGAAAATTTGGTCTCTTTTTCTTTAATTGTAACAGTGTTAACACCTGGGGGTTAATACTGATTAGTTAAGTGACTACTAGCTACTACTGTAAAGGTAGCTTGATGAACTAACAGATTTGTGGACATCTAGCCCCAATTGTATATTTGAAAAATGGGAAACCCTTAGCCCAAGGCAAATGTGTAAGTTTGAGGAAAGTTGAGAATATGTGTGGTGCTCATTAGCTGCATCATGTGAAGAGAAGTTGAGAATATGTGTGGGGCTCAATAGCTGCATCATGTGAAGAGAAGTTGAGAATATGTGTGAAGCTCATTAGCTGCATCATGTGAGAGAAGTTGAGCATATGGTGAAGGCTATTAGCTGATCAGTGAAAGAAGTTGAGAATATATGTGGGGATCCATTAGATGCATATTGAGAGAAGTTGCAGAATATGTGTGGGGCTCATTAGCTGCATCATGTGAAGAGTTGAGAATAGTTTGGGGTTCATTAGCTGCATCATGTGAAGGAATGAGAAAGGTGTTGGGCTCATTAGGGCATCATGTGAAGAAGCTGAGAATATGTGTGGGCTCAATAGATCATCATGTGAATAGGAAGTGGAGAATATGTGGGTGAAGCTTCATTAGTGCATTTCATTGAAGAATTGGCTGTTACTTTGGTTTGTCGCATCATCCGTATATAAGAAAATGAAAGTATTTACACATTATGAAAAAAGCATTTTATTTGGTTTCGACAACAAAAAAATATTTTAAAAAGGGACACATATTAACCGAGTTACTGGCCGCCGATTGAAAAATTGCCACGTTTCATTTTATCCAAGGATGTTACTATTTTAGTTGTCTTAGACAAAACATGCTCCCAAACATGTATGGTTTTTGTTCTTGCCAAAAATTAAGCGTCAGTTATGATGTTGAAAAGGTTAGTTTCAATTATTCTTTACGGTGCTGTCTACCCTCTTACTTGGCTCGCCTTAAGACAGATTGCAGGCTTGCCGCTCTGTTTCCGTTCAATAATAGACTTTCTTGTCCGTCAGATGCTTTAATCTATGGGATATTTTTAGACTGTATTAAACTTTTGTTTTCTAACGGCAATTGAATTTTGCTCTATTTGCTCTCACTAAGGACCACCGGAAATCCCAGAACTTTGCAACAGAATAACCGCAGCCTGTGCAAGCATCTGGATGTATAGACATGAATGGTTCAATAAGTCCATTATTGAACGGTAAAAGAGCACAAGCCCACATCCATCTTAGAAGCAGCCAAGTGGAGGGCAGAGCAGTGCAGTAAAGGAGAATGAGGTAAGATCTTGGAATTTCTAATCATTGAAACTAACCTTTTCAATATCAGAACTGACCTTTGTCACAAGAACAAATGAAACCATAATCAAAAGAATGAGCTTGGAGAATGCGTATTGTCTAAAGATAACTAAAACACTAACAATCCGTGGATAAAATGAAAAGTGGTACAAATTTTCAATCAGCCATAACTTGGTCAAAATGTGTCCTTTTGGAAAGTTTTTTTTGGTGTCAGAAGCTTAACGAAATGCACTTTTCAGGTATGTATTTATATGATTAACTTTTTCTTTACATAAAATAAAGGGCACTTTTGAGGGTTCTTTTCTTATTTAGACACTCTGTATTTGCATTTCAAATCCGATATTTTTCTTTTGGCTGGAGGGAAAACTGGGGGAAAGAAACGAGTTTGGGGGGAAATTGCCCCCCCATGCCCCCGCCACTGAATGCCCCCCCCATGCCACTCACTGGCGCCACTGATGGTCCCATAATTACTGTCCATTTACAGACAGAAAAATACAAAATCACAAATTTCTTACAGATAAAACCAAATTTGCACGTAAGATTAGGTACACATGGCACATGGATGACTAATGCTAATGGTTTAGAAAATATATGGGGACGAGGTCATGGATCACGAAATGCCCCTTTAAGTAAGCACACAGACATGTGCAACATTTCCATCATATGATGTGCTAAGTATCAAAGGTGCATTTCATGATTCCAGCACCACCTGTTTTAAACATGGTTGACTAGATATCCTTGAGTAAAGCTTATTCACAAAATTTGAGCTGATCCCAATCTTGCGATTTTGTATAATGAGCAAATTTATGCTTGTTTCTCATGGTCCCATGGGCCACTGTGCTGTAATTTCTGTCCGTTTACGGACAGAAAAATACAAAATTGCAATTTTCTTACAGATATGACTGAATTTGCACATAAGATTTGGTACACATGGAATATTAAGGCTAATATTTCAGATGATATAAAAAATCAACTTTTGTAAGGTATGTTGAGGGACGAGGCTGTGGATCACAAAATGCCCCTTAAGTCTCTCTCAGCACTGCCAGCTGCGACAAAATTTGTTGCGGCCAGCTGTAATGAATCATAAAATCTCATTATTGTATACAGCCGATATATACGTCGCTTTAAAGTATAAAACAGTGGCAATGGTGTAACCAGTAAAAGAGATTGCACCGTAGCATTCCCGCAATGCTTCTAGCTTAGTTCGAAGGCTTCCGGCAAATGTTCATGGCGTCAATTGGCAAATTTTCACTGAAAATCATGTGAAAAGTAGTGTCAGTTTATGGGTCAAAGTCTCACCGTAGAAATCTATTTCAGGTAAGCTTGTTTCGATATATTATTAATTTGATATTTGAACTTTGATGGACGGGTGTTTTATTAAGAATGGGGGTGTTTTACCAAAACTTTGTGTGCATGGTGTGGTCGCACCTTGACGAATGTTATTCAGTGAACTGTAACACATGTCACCATCAGCCATAATAATTCAGCTGACAATACAATAATTTTCACCGAAACGCAGGCTAAACAAATATCCTGCACATCGATTGGTCAGCCTGTTGCCATTTTCTGGCCCCATCTTGTGAATATTCAGTGAAATGTTGACCAAATGTTGAACATAAATCATTCGTTCGAAAGCGAAACGGTTTGACAGCTTGTAAACATGACCTTCCCATTGTATGATAGAAGGGATATTGCCGGAAGCGTGACCTCATGTGTAATAGCACCGCCTATGTCACCTCACAGCTGTTTGAAAGTCTCATTTATTATAACAAAACAAGAATAAAACAAAAAATATCAACGGCGACACACTTTTTACAACTAATTTGGAGTATTTATGGCACTAACTACATCCTGTGTAAATGCTGTGTAAATGGGATAAAATTTCATTGAGGGCAAAATATGATTTTTCATAAAAATCTAGTTTTACACATCTTTCTATGGGAAAGGTATATAGAGGGCGCTAACATACAAATTATGACCTTTGTTGGCCTATATGGCAAGATTCCCGCAATGGATTTTTCTGATTTTTGTGGAGGTAATAGCTCTTGCATGTCCCTACTTATTTCAGTTGTCAAAATTGTGTCGCCATTGTTTAAAATTCTCTAAAAATAAAAGAGACAATTTGCATGGGGTCAAACAGCTGTGACCTAGGTATTCATTGCGGCTGACCATGACAAAAAAATTGTCACGGCTGGCAGTGCTGAGAGAGACTGTTTAAGGAAATACAGACATGAGCAACATTTCCATCGGATGATGTGCTAAGCACAGACATGTGCAACATTTCCATCAGATGTGCTAAACACACAGACATCAGTGGCGTAGCCAGGGAGGGGGCTCAGGGGGCGCTAGCCCCCCGTCAAATTTGACAAAATCGTGTAAAATCAGCCTAATTTGGACAAATTTGCCAGCTCAGCCTCCCGTCAAATTACAATCCTGGCTACGCCCCTGGACATGTGCAACATTTCCATCAAATGGGGTGCTAAGTATTTAGGAAGCACATCAGAGTAATTGTTTGTCCTGCACAGGATGTGATGTCTGCACCACTGGGCATGATACTGTGAAGACAGTCTACCCAGAAATCCTGTATAAGTAAACTCATTTCTGCAACAGGAACAAGCAACAGAGTATAAAAAAGCACCTTTATAGCAAGCAAACAAAGTTACAATACAAACTAGACTTGAGTGTCTTTCTGCATTGGAATGGTGTCCATTTGGTCAAGTATGAAAGACACAGTGTGTCTTCTGATCAATTCCAAGTGGCTTTCCAGCATTTTGTTTTTCTCTTTTACACTAGTCACCTCAGATTTCAACTTTTGATTCTCAGATGCCAACATATCTCGATCCTGAAACAGACAACAGAAAAAAATATACAATCATCATTAGTGCAACGATGCTATCAATAATAATGTATACAACTTAGATGTGCAACATTGCATGCTCCCCTCCCCAGGAACTTTCCCCTTTCTGGTATTCTAAAATGATCTATTCATATATTTTATAATGTAACCTTTAGTTCTGAGACTCCCACACTGTAGTATCCTAAATGTCAGTTACATATACAACGTGGCATCACTTACATATGCCTATCAACCGGCAACCCTCACACTCGGCACTTCTTCTACTACCAGCTAAATGAATAAACCGGTCATTTTTTGTGTTCACAAAGCAAGTCTCAAGAGTCCGTTTATAAACCCTGAATATTATATTGGCGACGATTGATGCATGAATGTAACTTTCAAGAACCTGCTAGACCGGATTTGTCCACCGTAGTATTCGTGCAGAAAAGTTGAACATTTAGTGTGCATCGAGGTTTGTATCAACCGTACTGACTGTGTACCAAAACAAACTAACGGACAGTTACGGATATCGTATGTACAACGTTTTATCCGTGCTCGCGATCATGGCTATGCCGTCGTTGCCTGCTTTTGATCCGTATGAGGACCCCTCTTCTTTGTCACTACGATGGAGAAAATGGCTCAAAAGATTCCAGTCGGCCATGGTAGGATTCCATATCTCATCAGAAAAGAGACAGAGAGCACTTCTACTCCACTATGGTGGGCAAGAGTTACAAGATATTTTTGACACTCTGCCTGATACTGGCACAGATGAACAGATTAAACCGGCAGTAGATGCCCTAATCAAGTATTTCACACCCAAAAGAAATGTGGTGTACGAGTCAAAACTCTTTCAACAGGCAAAACAAGAGAACACTGAGAACATTGAGCAGTTTTGTACCAGATTGAGAAAGTTGTCAGTCGCATGTGATTTCGCTGACCCAGACAGAAATACAGACCCAGATCCTTTCCGGATGTCGTTCAGAGACACTCAGAAAAAGAGCCCTTGAAAAAGAGTGAACACTGGAAAATCTACTTGAACTGGCACGTACCCTTGAACTTTCAGAAACAAGAGCTTGTCATTAGGATCTCAACAAGGTACAGTGAACAAGATGCAGTTCTCTGTTGCTAGGCCAAAACAAGGACACAAACCTAAAGGTAGGCCTGATGAGGCTAAGAACTCACACAATAGTAAACAGTGCTATTTGTGTGGTTTTGATTGGCCACAGAGAGTGCCCTGCAAAAGGCAAGGACTGTAAATCTTGCGGTGAACTTAATCACTTCGCCCGCTGCTGTCCAGGGCCAAAGTCATCAACTAGTACACACACAGCTAGGATTAAATAAGAACAAAGGAAGAAGTCATACAGGTAGAAAAGAGAAGAGTAACAGTAGAAAACACAGAGGCAGATCACAGAGATCTGGAAAAGTAAAATCTTTGGAACAAACTGAAACAAATGGTGACATCGATGAAAGCGGTGAGCACTATGTATTTGCCGTTGAACAACAGAAAACACACACAGGTGAAAATGTGAAAAACAAAACAGAAACTCACACTGGTGAAAATGTGAAAAAGAAAACAAAAAATCACACAGGTGAAAATGTGGAAAAGAAAACAGAAAATCACACAGTTGAAAATGTGGAAAAGAAAACAAAAACACACACAGGTGAAAATGTGGAAAAGAAAAAGCATGCGAAGAAAACACATACAGGACCACAAACACCAACAGTACATGCAACCGATGCAGAAACATCAAAGACAACAGTGAAAATAGAAAATGTAAATGCCACTGTTTGTGCAGACACAGATTGTCCCCAAAACTTGACTGGTGAAAACACTTTCAAGAAAATCCAGGATGCTAGAACAAAAAATAACAAAATACAATTGATGAAACCTGACATAACTCTCAAACCATACTACACTAAAGAACCACTGCCACTAATAGGCAAGTTTAAATCAGTAATAGAAACTGCTGAAAGAGTTACTGTGGCAGATGTGTATGTAGTCAAAGGTGAAGCAGACAATTTGTTGTCTCGTAAAACATCTGAAGAACTGAACCTGGTGAAAGTAAACATATCGGAAGTAAACAAGGTGACATCTGAACAAGATAGCATACTGGAGAAATTTCCTAATGAGTTCAATGGAATTGGGAAACTGAAAAATACACAGATAGACTTACACATAGACAAATCTGTACCACCAGTTGCACAATGTTACAGAAAAACACCATTACAACTAAGAGACAAAATTGAAGCAAAACTCAAAGAATTAGAGGACGATGACATCATAGAAACAGCAACAGGCCCCACTCCATGGGTCTCGCCTCTAGTTGTAGTTCCCAAACCACATGACCAACATGATATTTGTCTTTGTATAGACATGCGCTCAGCAAATACTGTCATTTTGCGTGAAAGACATGATACGCCGACAATTGACTAAATTATTGCAGAGCTCAGTGGTGCTAAGGTTTTCTCAAAACTAGATCTTAAGTCAGGCTACCACCAGCTTGAGCTTACACCAGAATGCCGGTACATAACAACATTCGCCACACACATGGGGTTGAAACGATACAAAAGACTAAATTTCGGCATTAGTAGTGCAGCCGAGGTATTCCAAAACACAGTACGGCAAGTGATAGAAGGTATACCTGGAGTTATTTTAGTCAGATGATATTTTAGTCTATGGACACACACAGATGGAGCATGACACAAGGCTGACATTACTACTACAGACATTGAATGACAAAGGGCTCACACTGAACAGAGCCAAATGTGAACTAAACAAGTCCAAACTAGAATTTTTCGGGCTAGTCTTCAGTGGTGGTGGTGTGTCACCAGACCCGAAGAAAGTAGACGCAATCAAAAATGCATCTGCAAAGTGCAGCGGAAATTAGCAGCCTCCTTGGAATGGCAACATATTGTTCACGCTTTATCCCAAACTTAGTCACAATATCTAAGCCCCTCAGAGAACTCACACATAAAGGGGTACCGTTTGAATGAGGTGAAAGTCAAGAGACTGCGCTAAATCAGCTCAAGGACTCTCTATCTAGCGACAGAGTGATGGCCTTTTTCGATTCGCAGAAACCCGCTGAACTTTGGGTTGACGCTAGTCCAGTGGGATTGGGCGCCATTTTAGCACAGACTGACAAATATGGCAACAGGCGTAATGTGTGTTACGCAAGTAGGTCAGAGATACAGCCAGAAAGCGCGCACAGCTTTAGCCATCGCTTGGTCACTCGAATGTTTTAGAATGTACGTTCTTGGACACAAATGCACAGTCTACACTGACCACAAACCATTGATGCCCATCTTTAACAAGCCAACCTCAAAGGCATCAAGCAGAATACAGAGTTGGTTACTGAAGCTTCAAACCTTTGACCATGGAGTTATTATAGTAAACTGGAGTAGAAACTCACTGGTAACCTATTGTACACAGCGCATTTCGAGTGTTAAAGACACTATTAGGCCTTGGGCCAGCCAGCTAAAAATGGGCGTTCACTACCTAAGAAGGGTACAAATTCTAGCAATACTTTTTGAAAAGCTACATGTCTCTAGTGTATGAAATGCCATGCTAGATAATTCTAATGAGTAGCTTAGTCTCAGAATTCAGTCGTTTTTTGAAGAGTGTGAAAATCCTCTATTGAAAATTGATATACACAATATGGATAACTATACACGGGATTTGATCAATTGAATGACTTATACCTTGGCTCTGGTAACTCAAACTATCACCTTTTAATGATTTTTAATGGAATATGCTTTATGAAACCATCAATATTCTTCTGGTTCCTTTTGAAAATGTCAGTTTAATCATTTTTGATACATATTACTGCATGGGAAAATAT
>JAMKCH010019748.1:0-22046 GCA_023653785.1 Ophioderma brevispina
CGTATTGTTTGCCATGTGTTTCTGACAAAATGTCATTTCATACTGTAATTTGCAACATGTTGCCATTATTGTACAGAGTTTAAGAGTTGCTTTGAAGGGATGTATGCGACCGCTCCAATTGATTGATTTACACTGCTTTAACTGAGAATATTCAACCATGACAAGCAGTGTTTTCACAAATAATTTGTTGAAATAAAACATTTATATATGTATCTGCTTCAAATTGTATGGAGAACAGGAAGGAAAAATTAAAATAAAAAATCTGATGAACGTTCTTCAGAAATAGACCTATTTTGTTGAGTGGAGAATTCGCGATTATTTTTTAGAGAATTTTTCCAAAATCCGTAAAGAATAAATGATGGTTGTCAATAGTTATTTCTTTCTTTTTGCACTGTTCCTGTTCATTTCCTGAAATTTCACAAACCTATTCTGATAGTTGAACATTCTAGCAATCGTAATTCATAGATGCCAGGAGTTGCAGAAAGCGGCAAAAATTTATATTTGCACATTTTATTTTAAATTCCCGCCTGACATACTTGAGCCGAATAGGTCATGGCATGTTAGTAAGTGATCTTTCCCTAAAAATCGGTCAACCGTTAATAGTTTATCTGCTCCCATCCAGGTTTCTACCTATTGTGTTAAGTGGAGTTAAGCCGCATTAGAAAACTTCACTATGAATAGGCGGTAACATAATATCTATTTTGAAGTGAGGACGATACACCTCCTTTTCCTAACACCTTCCCTGGTACAGTACATCGTCCCCGTCCACTTTCTTTTTTTTGAAGCCGCGTCGTATCAGGCATGAGAATTTTCAGTTTAAAAACTGAATTCAGTTTGTTTGTTGTTGTTGCCACATTTCATGTTATTTTGCCTGGATTTCAGTTTTTTTTGCAAAAGTTTCATTCTCAAGTCCTGAATATATATTGTCACGAATCTGCCAAAAGGGTACATTAAAGGCTTAAAGGTATATTTCGAGATTCGGACGATTGAAATTAGAGAAAAATTATTATTATTAGATTTGAAAATGTTTTGGAAATGATTTTTGTGCATTGGGGCGGCATTTGAAACGATCTTTACAGGGTTGGACGCTTTCCAATCAATGCCTTTGTTTTCCTTGTCCAAATTTATTACAAAGTCGATGACAGGCTGTTTGGAAAAAAACTAAAAAACCGGTCCTCGTTTTCTATGTCAAAGGAAGCGAATGCGCATGCACCTGTGTGAGGTTTCGAATTTCTTAGTTTGTAATTACATTCATGAGATCATACAAAATTGTAGTTTTCGACCAGCTTTGCAACAATTACTACCATCTAAAAGAAAATTATGAGAAAGGGCTACGTAAAATCATTAGCTGAATACTTGTGATTACTAACAAAATTGGACGATATTTCCTTTAAGTAAAGGTCCACTTGCATAAGCCCACATGTTGTGCAAGCACCTTATGGACATCCAAAATTTTCTAACGCTACATGGAAGAGGTTGTCATTTATCTGTTTATTGCGAGAGGGGATTGGTATTTTTGCAGAGTGAAATGAATCAAGGATCATCATTTTATCAAACAAGAAAGCTTTATCTTTCTACCAAGTTAATTGTATTATTTTGTAATACTTGTATTAATTGTATAAGACGTTTGGACGCAAATCATTTAATTCTAATAATCGACACATACGACACGTTTTTTAATGAATACGTTTTATTTCCAATAAAATATAATTATGACAACTCTTGTGTCTGAGTTTTACATTTACAATTATTAAGCTTCCACGACGGAATAGTTCTTTGGTAGACCACATGCGCTGTCACCTTCGGAATCTACCATTCCACTTCCCTCAGAGCATATTGCTGGAGTCGCTTGTAGCTCCACCTGTCTGAATGCCTTTGAGCTTCTGCTGAGCCAAATGGCATAGCTCGCTCCTTCTTTCCTTAGGAATGCCCAAGGTTGCCAGGCATTTGTTGAGTGATGTATTGCAGACGCTTCTGCTTCTTACTTCTATTGGAAAGTAGTAAATAGACAATCCTCTGTTTTCACAGTCAGCCACTAGATTTTGGTATTTGCACTTCTTTCTAGCATCTGCATTATTAAGCTTCCACTAGCTCCAAATAAATACAAGCTTTATGTAGGCTTAATACTTTTAAATATCGAAAAACATAACAAGGGAATAATGGCAATTAGTGTCAAATGATATTTCTTAAAACCCTAAAAACAACCGACTTCGGAGTGTAAGTCGATGGTGATGAAATATTTCTATATCCACAATTTGATATAAAATTGCTATTCTCATGGATTTTATTTGTTTTTGTCCATAAAACAGAGATGATGGGGAAATCTTTAGGCAAATGGTCATCTTAAATTGAAGTTTGGGTTATTAGTTTGAATTATCCAGTTATGAATATTATTTAAAAATGAATTTCTTATGTTCTGAAGTTCGGAAATAGCAGAACGAGTTCAGAAACAACTGAAAATGTTTTGAGCCCAAAAACATTTTTGTATTAAGAAATAATTGTTTAACCATATTCATGTCGGCACATTGTGAATTGGACAAATCTTATTTGGACTGTTCAAATCTCTATTTTGTTCAACGTGAATGCGTGAATTTGGGGAACACCTTGAAGCCGAGGATATAGGCGTACTTATAACCGCAAAGAACTTTTGAGTAAAGCTTTAATGCATATCATCTAGAACATTGAGAACTCTTATGAATGAACGTACTGGAGTACAACAAAGACTCTAAAGTTATCAATTAAGAGACCAACTAAAATTCCATTGATATCTGGTAATTATTAATTAGTGAATAAATTACAACAGTCTCAACAGGTACATGCATTTTAAAACAGTTTTCATAAGACTAAACAAAGTTATTGAAGTTGGGAGTCGGTCATCCTGTAACCACGGATTGAACCTCAAACTTTTTGGAAACATCTTTATTATGTCATAACCATATGCTTATAAACATCTACGCTGAATTTTGTATTTGCCCTCCTATACACGTAGGAATAGAAATTTCACAATTTTTTGTACGAAAGATAGATGATTTTCTCAGTCTTAATTCTTTCAGATGGTAATTATTTTTTTAGAAGCTGTTACAACCATGCAAAAATAGAATTTCAATTTTTTTAGAGACACCTGTTTTTTATGTAAAAATCTCTCATTGCACTTTAAAAATTGCATAAACCAAATGTAGGAAGAAATTACAAAATGCATAAATGAAATTAGGAAAAAGATCAATATAAAAAATTTACATAGAATGTGACAAAATCAAAAAATGAATAAAAACAAGATTTTTTTTCGAAATTACAAAAAATAGATTTGTCTCGTTGGGACACAACCGTACCTGGAATTGCATCGCATTGGCCAATCATTAAAAAAAATGTCACTTGTCCAGTTTGAAACCAGCAAACACTCCGTAAACTAGCTACAGTGCTCTTCTTCTTTGCCAATTCAGCTAACAAGCCAGGGTTAGAGGAGCAATTGATTTATCTACAAGTTTAGGAGGTTCAAAAGTGTCCCATCGCTTTTCATCACGGATCGCAACAAATGGTATACAGAGGTTCTGGTTCTATTCCTGGGCAAGTGACATGTTTTTTAAACCTTGAGTTGGACTGTCCATTGCCTCTCCAGGGAAAGATTAATACTATATTTATCAAAATTGGTCAATGGAAAATGTTAAAATGAGTAACATTTTACATTTAAAAAAAATGCTTTTGGGGGCGGGGGGATTGGGAGAACTACAGGTTTTGAGATCGTAATTAATGATTTTAAAAGCAAGTCAGACGACGACAGTTAGTCAGTAATGGTCTCTCAAGGTTAATTTCTGAGCGGCGTTAGAGCGAAACCATTTCAGGTAATTCTCTTCATCTTTAGGGGTAAATGTTCGACCAGCATAAGCATCCATCTAAATTGTTGTTATTCCCCAGAGGCAGAGCGGCAGTTATCTGCATTTTTCCTGTTTTAAACACCGCGGTACATGTCCGACGGCTGTAATACACTTCTTAAAAGGATTACACGTTCGAACAGCAAGATACACATTACTTTTTGGGTGAACTTCTCGAGGGGGTTAGTTGTCTGACTGGCAGTAGTAGGCCAAAAAATTGTTGTATTGGAGTAACGCCATGCAAACAGGGTATGGCGGGCGGATTTTTTTTTTTATATAATCAAATCATCACACATCGTCTATGTATTATTATTAATATTGATACTTTTTGACTCTTATTATAGAAAATCTTAAAGAGGAGTTGCCAAAGTTTACAAACCGAACACAAAACACACAAATATTGTCAAATTGGTTAACATCAGGGAAAAACGAACTTGAAAATAAGATTTTTGAAAATCATAAAAGAATTAGGGTAGGTTATACTTTTTGTACAGTGCTTGATTTTCAAAATATGTAGAAGCGGTTCTCCAATACAACATTTTTTTTTTTTTTTTTTTG
The DNA here is from genome assembly GCA_023653785.1 of Ophioderma brevispina. Lineage (NCBI taxonomy): Eukaryota > Metazoa > Echinodermata > Ophiuroidea > Amphilepidida > Ophiodermatidae > Ophioderma > Ophioderma brevispina. The sequence goes on from JAMKCH010019748.1 coordinate 4,428, forward strand.
CCTACAGCATCCAAAATTTTTCAATCTCCCAGGAATGCCAGACCCCACTTATATCAGCAACAGATCTCCTCTTAAGGGGAAACATCCCAACAGCGTTAGCAACACGTCACACATCCGATCAGCCAAATCTGCAATGAAAAGATCAAATTGGCCGATATTGCCCGCTGACGGATTCAACATTTATGTCATAAGTAGAAATGTACATGTACAGCACATGGACCTCATGTTTCTCCCTCCACGCCATGTTTTGAGTTATTACTATTCGTGTTTACGTTATAGTGGGATTGACAATGTTGAATTCTCTGCCACCTGTGCATACATCCATCGGCATGATCACAAGAAGCTGTGGTGCCTCTCTCCATCTTGACCTTGGAACATACATGCCCTGACTGAGAAAAGAAAATAAAGCACATTTTAATTAATTTGATAACATTTAGGATTCATTTCAACTAAGCATTATTGGCGAAAGGCGGCATGTTGGTTTTGATATAATTAGCACTAAAATAAAACAACATTCAGAATTAGCGCACCACATAGTCTTTTTGCATTCCTTGATTTGCCACCATTCAATTCCCGATAAGATGTTGGAGCGTCTTCGGTTGAGAACGCTTAAATAACAACTACAACACTGCTCACTGTTAAAACTGCCGCACATTGGGTCTGTTGAATAATAGTACTACCTATATTCTCCGAGTCTCCGTCAATGAAGCCTTTTCTGTTCAAGACTACATGTACGTCAGCATTCCCGCCAGACAAACCTGATACGCTAAGAAATACAAGTCTGGTGCGCATTACAAGAACCTCGCACGCGCGAATATAGACTCCTATTTCATAAAAGGAATTGTGACGGGGCGACTGTACGCCCTACTTTACTTAATTTAACCCAATCCTACTAGTCGCAGTCGTCCACACTGGTGCACTATACCCACGGGTTTCCAGTAAGTCCGAGATTACATTAAAATTAGGGAAAGAAATTTGATTGTGCCACCACCGCATGCATCGGCAAGTTTGAGTAGGCAGTTCGGGATTACCTATTACGTAATCGGTGACCGATCAGCCGGCACGAACGTGTGTGTGAGCTGGTGCGTAGAGAACCCACAACATTCCTACAGAATCATCATTTAATTCAAAATAATGCATAATCCCCATGTCATTTCCCACTCAAATATGTTGTTGCAGCATATCTTCCCTCTAACATCTAAAACGAATCGAAAAATAAGTGTAGGTTTTGTAAGCTTTCGCGTGAGATACCTTGATAAGTCCTCTCACAAAATGAGCTGTTTTTGAGCACCTTTCAACGCCCATTGGAAACGCATGCTAAACATAGACCACGCCGCTTGACACCACGTTTGATGAGTTTTAGCCCTTTAAGTTAGAACGGTGACTGACAAATGTGTGTAAATCCGAGCGTTGTGACTGGTTACAGGCCTTCAGAGTATGAGTTTTTGGAAAGTTTTTCTGATGACAGCTTTACGGCCTGGGTGCTGTTTGATTGTGATCAGATGTGTTGGTTTGCTGAGATATGGATTTTTTGAATAAATTCGCGAGTTTCTTTCTCCAAAACGTAAATTTTCCAGAACCTCAACAAAATGCTAGATTACCATTGATCCAAGAATTTATGTATTTTTTTTACAAAGCAATTGATCCCTAACAGTCGCTCGAAAAGCAGACTATATGAGTAATGCGTAAAAAGTGCCACCAGAACCAGCTTGTACGCCAAACTTGGATGTTTGAAATGCAACACTATGCGGCATGTTGCGCTCACGTGGCCACGTGGCGGCGCGGTGACAGTTGTGAGGCCAAGCTCGCAAATATATAGTTTGTGTTCATTGAAAATGAGTATGTAATACCTGCCTATCTAAATTAAATCATCCTAGTGTGCCTTATTGTGGGGAAGAAAGGCCGCTTTCTTAGCGTGGTATGGGCTTCGATGTAGGCTGTTGAAGCATTTTAAAACCAAATGCATTTCCATTATAAATCTGCCGAAATTTTACACTTGTTTAATTAGACCTTCTGTTCTGCCCCTTATAGCAGGTCACTCAATTTGCTTCTTGAAGGATATGCTTAGTAATTACATTAGGGGACGGGGGCATGCATTATTTACACCAGGGAGAAATGGCGGATATCAACCACCCCTTTTTTTTCGGCGAGAAATGTCGCATTCCCTCCCTCGCTTCCGTAAATGAAAAGTTTTAGTGCACTCTCTCGCCTTTCGCTTCGCATTCCCCTATTCCTCCATTCCCTGGCCGCCAAATAATGAACCTGCCCTTAGTTAATTTTCACGGGGGGGGGGGGTCATCCAAACATGAAAGTCATAGGGGGTAAGGCGAGCGATTTCAACCCCAGAGGCATTCGGTAACATGGAAAAATAGAGGGCTTTGGGGAGAGACCAGCAAATGCCCATAAATAGGTGTTATTTGGACAACAATATGCTTAATTATAAAAAAGTCGAAATTTGCAAAAAAGTAGGGTTGATTTTGGTTTGTCAAATTTCCAAAATTCTCCAAAAAATAGGGGCCTTTGGGTGAGAGTGGCAACATCTTTAAAAATATGGCATCTTTGGGGGACAATTATGCCTTGAAAATGGGGTCTAAACAGCTTATATGCATTTTCTCTGCAGTTTATAACATATGTAAATTAGGTCAGAACATAAATTTTTCAACTCATTTGTACAAAGTTTGTTGTTTGTTACAGGTTGGAAAGAAGAAGCATGAAAATTACAGATTGATAGCTTGTACACTCCTACCAAATCAACCATTTAATAAAAAATCTCAATATGCTCATGTTTGCAACAATTATGCAACTTAGGGCCTTTGTAACAATTTCATACAAATCACTCCTTCAAGTTGTGTTGGTAAAGGTTTGAAGGGAAACCATAAAAAATTTCAGACTGATAGCTTGAAAACTTCTCACAAATGCAAGAAATCAAAACTCTAAATTGTGCACCTTTTTGGTTAAAATACTATTTATTAGGCCAGTAAGAGCATTAATTAAGGTTCATTTGTTCCATAATTATGTTTTGTTTTATGCTCATACGAATAATCCTGAATTTTCAGATTGTTGGGCATTGTGATTTTAAAAAATTCAATTTTGCTCATTTTTTTGGTAAAAATATGCTAATTAGGGTAAGGTAAGGCTATCGAATAGACATGTTGCTGCAAAATTCTGTAGATGCGTGTAAGGAAGAAACAATCCTCAGTTCGAATGATAGTGTGTAAGTTTTTTCTTAAAGTACAGTCTATATTAAAGATGGTTATGTTCCTTTTCATGAAAAACATAAAAGATTTAAACTTTTTCTTTCCTCAAAAAATTATTCAATTAAGTTGAAATGGAGAGATAAATACTTGTAATGTTATGTAATCCTGTAGGTACATATATCAGGAACATAACCTAACAAAATCAAGGTATCCCTTTTATCGTTTAGATTCTGTACTATTTTTGTGTTGAAAGTCGACACTACCATGGTGGCCATGGGCAATAAAGAAAATAAAAGACTTGACCTTTGACATTTTGTTTCTCCAAAATGACTGTCAATTTGCTAGTACAAAAATTTGAATAAGTTGCAACGGAATTGCCCGATTTCAAAAATTCGAAGTGATCTGAGTTGCTGAAATAGTCCCTCTCTTCACATACATACATTTGAAAACCCACGGATTGCAGACACTTATTTTCACCTGAACTGCCTAGTTTGAAGGATGTTGGTGGGCATAAATTACATCATTACATGTACTACATAGAAAATAATTACTCACCCATATACCAAACCAGATTGTCAATGCATCATTTTGAAGTCGAATTGATAAGGGTACTGCACACAGTGCTGGCTGTCCGACCGCCTTGGTTCAATTCATGCTGGTACTACTATAATTAAATTATGTTCTTAAGTACGAGTCCGCGTGTCTTGCATCATAGTACCCGATATTAATTTAATGCGAGTCTTTGTTTTTGTTCATTGTGAATGTGCGTTTGTGACATTGAACTGCCATCACGATGATGAAACTTTTTTTGTAATTTTATTTCAACATAAGTCTATGCTACTACCTGCTTGATCTTATTTTCCATCCAATCTTTTGCGCACTAAAATATTTGGTCCACTTAATTTCTGTAAATGGCTATGCATCGGGAACTTGGTGCATAATGCACTTTTCTCTCTTTCTCTCGAACTTTTCCAGTACGTTAGCCTGGACATCGCCATGTTCATGTTGTTACACGTCGGTCACAAACAAGCAAATTATGTTTTGACCTCGTACCAACATTTTAAGCCCACCGCGGTTTTAGAGGTCACGTTCGTACACTCGTAACGTCGTATTGCGATAGCGAACTGTAAGCAATCTGTAATACCGAGTTTTAGTATGTAATAGATTCGCCGGAAATTGGGCAATTTTAAAATTAATTTTTCAGATAATGTGCACAAACTAGAGGTGAGAACACCCGTAAAACTTAAAACTGATTTTTATCAATTTAAAGAAAGTTTTTTTAAAAAAATTTCGGCAACATTATGTACTTGCCAGGTGTGCGCCACTGTTTTAAACGCTACGGTATCTGCCCGGTGGCCTATTAATTTGTTGAATACAAAGGAACGATACCATATAGTCTTTGTCAAAATCTAAGTTTGCCTCAGCCCATTGAGGAAGTGGGAGTAAGGGGCGTAACGATTTTGGTCACTTTAGCTGGTAGTACCTTATACTAATAGTTTTATCTTTACATTGAATAATGCAGTTACAAGATCTGTAGCAAGATACCAAAACGGTCTTAACACACGCATGAACAACGAATATTGTCACACCTAACACATCGTCGCTAGGCAGAAAAACCCTCATATGTAACTTCACAGGTTAAATGCAAAACCTCATCTGTAAAAAGTGGTCCCAATACTAAAACCTCATATGTGTAAATTTTGGTCACCTAAATTTGAGGCAGAAATCACGGCGAATCAAACAGTAGTAGATTTTTAAATGATTCCGCACTGCGTCATTAAAACTACAAATGGACTTCTCTTTGTGCGTAATAAAATTAACTATTTTCAACCAATTGTTCATTTCTTGTGTCTCCTGTTAATTTCAACATGGATTTTCTGCATATGAGGTTTTGTTATTGTTCCTTTTTTGCTACATATGAGGTTTTGATTTTAGAGGTCAAAATGCACATATTTTTCCTGCCCAGCGACAACGTGAAAATATGGAAAATTGGCCAGAATTTCGAAAATACTTCACAAATAATCCATAAATATTCAGTGACAAGACGAAAACACGAGCATCAAATTCCATTACATTTAGAATTCTAACCTCGACCGTATTTCTCAAAATTGGTATCAAATGAAGTCGATCATAGTGTGGAGTAGGGATAGGTGTGAGTTCAAAGGTCGTGCAGGGCTCGGCAATTCATTTGCCCGCATTGTGATTTACAAGCAATTAGAGGATGAAGCTGTAGCATTGGTCAAGCAAAAGATATGCTATTGTCCTTGAACATAGCAGTTGAAGATAAAGTTATACGTTAATGATATCAATCGCATACTACATTATCCAATATCGTTGAGTTTGTTTGAGCTAATTAACACTGAGTAGCCTGAAATGCTTGTGTTTATAGTGTTGGCAATCCTCTATTTTGGAATCGAAGTGGACAGGATAATTAGAATCGAAGTAGATAAGATACTGTTTTCTCTATCTCGTCGCAACCCGTAGATGCGAAGCCTGGATGTTACACAGATATTTCAAAATTGACACCTTAAAATGTGTGTTACCGCAGAGTTTTGAGAATATCTTAAGTAGAAAAGACAAATACTTCGGTGCTGGTTATTTGTCTTCTTGCAGTTGGAGCCAGCCCCGACATGCGACTGGATGACCGCAAGAGAATGGAGCACTCTCCTGAAGTGGCCACACGCGCATGCGGTTAACTTGTGTCAGAGAGCGAGAGAGGATAACAACCTGGCCATCGCGTAAGCTTAGAAGGGTAGTGGAACCCGTGATGGGGGAAATCCATCAAAAGTCTCTTCATCTTAGCTATCCACCTCACGAACCCGCAGTTAGAGTGGGCAAGCGTGGTGGGTACCACAAACTCCAAGTATTATGACGGCACAACTACAATTTGGCTCTCAGTGTCCCAGCAGTTCTCAAACCACCACCTACGAGAGCGGAGATCGGTACGAGAACAGAGGGTGCTAAGAATCCCTGGTCGAACAGGGCTCTCTAAGAGATTTGGGCCATTTGAACTATCATGCACGCTCTTCTAGGTGAACCTCGCTTATGTGATATGGAAAAAGAGCTGGACCTATATCAAATGGGGCACAGTGGGACTTGGTGAAGTCAGAAGAAAGGGGGAAGCATTATATGGGTTTCTTCTTCTTCGCGTTTCCATACACAGTGGTTCGTCATATATGATTCCAGCCATAGATGGGTACAACGTCCTGGCTGCTTCACTGACTTCCGTTCCGCAAGGTCCTTGTCCGTGCAATTGTTGCTCCAGCAGTGGGTAGGGGGCAAGTAACCAAGAGATGTTCCATTGTCTATGGTGCTGTTCCCTCAGTAGTGTCCTGATCCTTCTTTTTTTTCAGGTAGCCTCACTTCTGCACGAAAACCTTAGATCGGCCAATTAGAGTTCTCAGTCTGTTGAGCCCATGAGGAGTCAACACCAGGTGGAAGATGCTCACAAGGTTCAACACCAATAGATGCTACTTTGGTTGTGGTCAAGTCTTTTCTTTCCACAAGCGACTCTCTTAAGCTCCTTAGGGCCTGCTCAAGAGGTGGACTTTGCTCCGCAACTCTCTCTGGGTTTGAGACTGTTGGCAGCAGGTTCTGTCAGACATAGGGTGCTTCGCATTAGATACTTGGCACTATTCTCTTGTCATCTCTCTAAACTCTACGACGGATGTTTGGTGGACAATTCCTTCTGCCTCGGATGTATAAGTTTTTTTTCCGTTGTGGGTTGGGGCGGGGCAGCCGTGATAAGCGGCAGGAGGCATTTACGCTGGATCATGGTTTCTTAGCGTGGGGTTTATCTTTGCCAGACAGGGCAGGCATACTCTACACATGAATAGCAACGGGCAAGTGCCGTCCCGATCTTAGGGTATGTGGGGCGCTTGCTAACACCCCATCTTATGCCAGTGAGATTGTGTTCAATATGTTTTATTCTTGAACATACTTTACTCTATTATATGTGCTAATAAGTGGAAATAGGCTATACTCTACAGGCAACTAAATTGGAAACTACTTGCCTACGGTTAACTTTTTTAATCCGGATGGCCGCAACGGACCCCGTGGGACAATCTTTGATTTTGGTAACATTCAGCATCTTTAAATTGACAAAGGTATGCTAACAATCACGTTAGAATTTAGCTTAAGGGAGGTGCATGGGAACCATATAACGATAGAAAAACTACACAGTTCGGAGCACAAACATTATAGTTTACAAGTACTTCAGAATCGGTGGCACAAATCATTGTCAAACTCTCGAAACAACCATAAAGATATATTAGTTATTCGAGTTTCAATTCCACACCAGTTACCCCCGATGAGGCAGGTCGATGAATCTATGAGTAAATTGATAGCTTCTTAGTCGGGATAAAACCACCACACAATATCATGAGGGATTAACGCAAAGTCAGAAGCTCGTAGAACATGATAAATGTAATGGGAAATTTCGGGTCTGGAAACATATTGAGTGGGGAGACGACTCTGAAACAAATTTTGCAGCTAGCAAAAACGTACGACACATTTTCATAAGAAAAATCCTCTCGAAAATTGACGTGGAGGAGCCCAAACATGCCAAACAGGGAAGTGAAGAATTAGATTGACTTCATTTTGGCAGACAAGCAAAAACAGTGACTGGTGGTTAATATGTGCTTTACAAATTTATACACGTAGGACCACAGACTGGTAGGGCTAATATTAGTATCACCTAAAACTAAAACGTAGCAAAGCGGGTTCGCATACCGCAGTTCAAATAATCTTGAGAAACTAAAGTCAGGGAATCATAGTTTCCAGTTGGAGCTGAAAACAATTTGCAACTATTAGATACTATGGAATAACGGACAAATTGGAAAGGCAAAACTGATCTCGGACACAGTGATAAAAAGTTCCAGAAGAGAAGCAAGGAAGAGGGTCAAGAACAAGAAGACAGTTTCAATTAACAATTCAACTGAGGAACTGAGGAAATGAAACAAACGAACTCACAAGATAGAATATGCTGAAATGTGCAATTAAAGTGAATTCCGAGAACACAATGTAGCATATACAGCGACGGTGGAAGAAACAAAAGTCTAAATAAGCCACACACAACCACAAAAACGTGAAGGTCAGCAGATGGTGGTTCATAAAGAGAGGGTGGTGCATCATAAAACTGCATAGAGAAAATATCATCACACGAGTTGAACAATACTACACAGACTTGTACAATAGCAAAATGCCAGTAGAATCCCCTGACATAAGATACACCGCAAATAGAAGCATTCAAGTATCAATCAATGGACTCAACGAAGCTGAGAAGGCTTGAGAGAGAAAAAGTAAATACCCGGGAAATGATGAAATTTAACAACATTTTAAAGAAGGTGGGGAAGTGACAAAGAGACAACTGGCCAGTCTTTACACAGTGCATCAGTGAGGAAGATTCAAACAACTGGATCAATGCTATGGCTGTATCATTCTCATGCCACAAGAAAAGAGAGCATCACTTCCCATGGCAACTACAGACCAATCAGTCTCTTTCAAACATATACAGCTCTTCACCAAGATCATCACAAACAGACTCACTACCACCGCTATATTTCAATCAACCGGATTTAGAAGTGTTTTTCCCCACAACTGTACCGCTCCATGCATCAATCAGATACCAACGTGAATGCCCACGCCCCATTGCTTAGCGTTCATTGATTATGAGAAGGCCTTTGACTCATTATTGGATTCTATGTGCTCCACCGCTTGTTGACCAGGGCATTGACCAAGCATATATAATATAATAATGATATTGACAGCAAGATGGAGCTACTGCTACCATTCAACTCCACAAAGAAGCAATAAATTCATATTGGTCATACAAGGAGACACTATGTAACCTAAACTTTCAACACGCTCTGGAAGCCATCATTCGCGAGCTAAATTGGTACACAAGGTATCAACATAAATGGTAAAAGACTGAAGCACCTTGCAGATGATATGTGTTTTTCTTTTATGAAGATCCAAAAGAACTAGAAACCATGATACTGAACTTAAACGTGAGAAGTAACATGCCCACTATGCCTGAAACTGAAAAAGTGTTAAACCAATATGTTTTTGCCTGCATGGTGCAGAGGGCATGGTTAATGACAGAAATGGAGAAAACCTAAAAGTTACCCTACAAATCACCTGGAAAGATGTATCTTTGCATCACCAAGCGTGACAGGAAACAAATGTGATCAGACCCAGACTCAAGTCACAGACATCGTCATGTAGTGAACAAAAGAAATGGTCAAGGGCTGGTCACTGGCAAGACATCGACTGATGGAGATGGATAGAGTATACTGAATGGAGACTATAAATGGATAAAAGTCATCCAAAGAAGACAAAAGTTGGATGGAGAGACGAGACCCCCAGTTTCCTAGACATAACCTGGATGAGACAAGCCCAAGAAAGATCTTTGTGTGTCACCTTGGAGAGGCCTTTTCAATCCTCAGTGGATCGATAATGGTTGTTGCTGCTGCTAGTTCAATGTTGATGTTTCCTTTTATATGCATAAGATTTATTATCATGTGAAAGTTTCTTATACAAGCTACAGACCATTTGACTTGATATTATAAATATCCCTTACGTCCTAGAGGACATGACTCCAACCGGACGAACAATCGCAAAAAGGGAGGTGCCAAACGTTTTCAATGGTTTGTAAACCAGTTTTTCCTGCGAATCTGAATTCGATGGGTTTCCCAAAGAAAAAAAACCCAGAAACGAAAAACCTTTAGCAATTTTCGAGGAAACGCAAAATTCAAAATGCCACCTAAACACGTAAACACCTCCATAGTTTGTAATTTTTTGCCTCTCCAGACAAAATACCCATTGTGAAAATTAAAATTGATTCCATTAACCACCTAATTCTGAGATTCAATATGGCCGCCAATACAACAAAGCATCTGATATTATCTACTTTTGACCGTCGAATGGTAACATTGGTATATACTAATGCTTTAGCACTAAATTTTTGTTTAGTAAATATAAAAAAACCCATAATCATTTTTTTCAATTTCAATAATTGTAATCAAATCAATAAACCTTCAAAATGGCTCCAAATGGGCAAATCATTCCTACTATACCCTAGAGCGTTATGTTTGGTTAATCAATATACACTCATGCAGAGCATTTAATATATCAAAACATAATAAATTTATTGATATCTGCAAGATGGCATCCTGGATGGATGTCTAATATGGCTGCAAATGTCAGTAATTTAAGGTCAAATTCATTCAACGCTTTGGCAAATATATATTTTTTGTGTTTTTAGATGGATTAATCACTTCCAAGAATCCCATTAACGGCTATCTTAAGTGTCAATGATTCGTATTCATCAAATATCCCAATACGGGATATTTCAGGCCTGTATTATCCCGGCAGGGTAAAAGGAGGGTAAAGGGATAGAGCTGAAGAAGATTGGAACCATATTGGGTGGGATCCGAACCCGGGATTGCAAGCACGAGGGTGTTGCAGTACGGCCAGCGATTTCGTGCCCACAATGTGTTCATCGCATCTTTTTGGACGTTTGCTAGCCTCAGCTCAGTGAGTTTAGGAGTCATCAGGGCGATAGGTCGGTGTTACTAATAGTGAGTTGCCATTTCCAGCCATATTGGATTACCCACTTGGATGGCAAGCTTAATGGTGATCGATTACTCTGATTACCTAATGGTATCTAAACCGATCTGATTGACTTAAGGGAATAACACAAACCATTTGCCAGAGTTCTAGTTGAGAAGTTATCAATTATAGCATCTTAAATATCGGAAGCATCTTGGAATTGCTGTGGTGATATAAAAGAATTTTAATCACCATTTTTGAAAAAAAAAAAAAAAAAAAAAACTCTTTATGGTTTTAATTGTTCTTGACTGTCTAAACACCAGGATAGATACGAAATTACCAACCTGCAGTAAAAAGTTAGGACAACGTCACACAACTTCTGTGAGTGAACAACAGATGAATATCTTGTGTTTGGTGGCCATTTTGATGTTTTTTGCGTTGCTTGCTACAAAAATGCTCAGGGTTTCATCGGATTCAGATATAGCATAAAATGGTCTAGAAACCGTTGAAAAACATTATATATCTATAAAAACAAGGTTGACGTATTGTAGTTATCAATGAATCCGTAGGCCTGGGACTAATTTTCAGCCGCGGGGAAACCGGAGGGAGTAAGAGACAATGGCCCCTCCAACTTTGAAAGTGGAGGGCTGCCCCCTTTTCAAAGTGATTGATGTGAAGACTGAGAAAACGTTGTAAGGTCAGTCAGATTAAAGTGCAAATGACTCCTCCACTTTGAAAAATTCGTTCCGGCCCGCCGGATAATTCTTTTTTAATTGCATACTCCTAACCTAAGTACATAGCTAGTTCTTAGCTGAAACAATATATACAGGGGAAAACCTTTTGAATTGCGTGCGGAGAGTTGACCAACCCTAGCAATACCTCCCCAGCAAGAAACCGTAGAGGTTTAGAGGTATTTGAAAGTATCGATATTGATCTGCTCAGGTTAAAGATCGTCGCACCGCAGTAGCATTTCTTCATTTTCACATAACTTAAGCGTACGTCGTTGTTGTCCTCTCTCTCCTTGTGATAAAAATACGTACCAGTCAAGAAGAAACGAGGACGGAAGGATATACATAACGCAACCGAAAGCTACGGACGGACTCCTCCAGAGCAATCAACCTGGGCGTGTTGCCATGAGCAAAGAAATATCCAATGACGATGATAAGAACAGATGAAAATATCTCATACATCACTGGTATGAGAGAAGTCTGTGAACTAGAAAGCTCAAAACGCCTTTCAATGCTTGTGATGGATACGTTAGTAAATCCATTAATACCAAGCTTAACGAAAAACGTCAAACCACTGAGGCAGAAGAGAAGCCAGCGACTTGTGTTGCAAATGCTGAGAAGCCTAGGTCTCCAAGAAAACCAACCACAGTTGTGGTAGCGTTCTTCTTGATCGCGCTTCTTAATTTCAGCCTGGTGGGTTATCTGAAATGAGATAAAAGCACATCCACACAAAAACAATATGTTGGTGAAGGACAGCAATACATTTGATTTTTCTAATCAAATGATTGGTTCAAAAATTCAGAATACCCAAAACAGTTACAATGGTTATTACAATCCATAAGTGCATCACATCGTGCGTAGGACATAATCCTTTATTCATCAATAGCAGGTTCTCTAAACATATATTTCTGTCATTTGATTGGTGGATACTCTATCACGTGTCATAATATATTTGAGACTAAATTTGGCAAGAGGGAAAAAGTTCCCCAAGCACCGGGAAATAGTCGGTTTTTATGGGATTTTTTCCCTGCGTTGGTAACTTGCATCGCCCGTGCCTCACGGTGATTGATCTGACCCGGCCCGATCAGCGATCAGACCTTTGACACTGCATAGATCGCGATCATATCTTCTGCTTGATATTTGCGTGTTTACATTTCACCGCTGGGCAATTTCCGTTAAATTTGTGACTCAAAATGGAGAAATCTCGATGCCATAGTGCTAATACCGTAAATAAATCATATGTATAGAGCAGTTCGAGAAATTTGTGGGAGAGAGCCGCGATTAAATTGAACCATGATTTGGGCTAGGCTAAGGCTTGAGTTGCGGTGGCAGCTGATCTCGACGAGTGTCATTGGCAAGTTGTCAAATTACAGAAATAGTTATATGTTTATAAAACAAATATTGACTGCTATATATTCGTGGAAATGGTGCAACATTCCTCCCCTCGGTGACTCGCCCTACGGTCTATCTACAGTGGCAGTCACCTCGGGTATTTATTTTGCCACCATTTCCCTCATGAGCAGGCCGTAGTTTCGTCGCCGTAGTAGTATGTTTGGGCCATGGACTAAAAAACCGATGAGCCCCTGGTTGCTCGAACTTTTAAAGAATTTAAACTGCCTCGAAATTTTCTCCGTTTCTCTGTTATGATGAAGAGCATAATAATTAGAGTGATGGTCGATGCTAATAATACATTGTTTTTCGTTGGCTAATTGTAAAGTAAAATTGTTGCAATATGTTATGCCCAGAACAAAGAGGTTCTAAAAAGAAAAGACTCATACCTCTAATTATTTTTATATATATTTTGCGTTTTTTGTCGAGATTTTGCCGTAAGAAACGTACCTTGTTATCAATCCTAATGCAAATTTTAGATTCAAAATTAGATATCATTCGCGTCGATAATTAAAGAAAACTGTTACTCAATAATACATTGAACGCAAGTGATGAAAAGAGCTTACAGAATTACTTTGCGAACCCCCGACCTCGGAAAATCTTGCGAAGTTTTCAAAATTTTATTGCAAACGTGTGACTCTCTCTTATCTTCCCCAATCTCTTACAGCCCTATAATTTCTTCTTGTGTACATGTACTTGGATCACTAAACGAAAGTATGTTTAGTCTTCAAGGGCCACTCCAAGACCTTCTTTTTCTCCAAACGTTTTTCCATAGAAACTTCGAGGCCCCAATTCTCATATTCTAGAAAGAGTAGTGCTACACATTAATGAGAGTGCATTGCATGATTCCGCAGGTCTGAATTTCCCATTGGGCAAATAGGCCCAGAAGGGGTCCCTATACACAAACTAGTTCGAAATGCCACCAATTATATGTAACTCGCTCTAAAATATGTTGACGACCTAACACTGTAGAAAAAGAAAGCAAACTCTTATGTTAATAAAGCTTGGAGTACTGTTCAAAATGATTTGAACCAATTGATAAATGGGCAAATCACAATAACATGATGCTAAACCTGCCAATGTCTGTATATGGATATCACTTGTGTGAGGAATAAACCTGTACTGCCCCCGATTACGTTTATGTGGCAAGATCTTTTTATGTACGGATATTGTAAAGATCCTAGGCCATAAAAATTGCTAAAAGATCTGAAGTGGGATACCCACACTGGTGATATCATTAAGCGTGCTAGTGGTAGACTTTTATATGAGTACGCTAAAAAAAATCGGGATTAATATTGCGATGATGACAATTTATATGTTTTGTTTGCCACTACTAGAATATGCCGTTCCTGTCTGGCATCCTGGTGGACGAAAGCAATATTATGATTTGGAACGCATACAAAAGAGGGCGGTAAGATGTGCAATAAGTGTTTAAAAATTATACAAATTATACCAAATTCTATCAAGACGCCTTTGAGACATTGCAATATTCAGGATTACAGTGACGCCGGTGCGTCCATGGTGATCAGATTTGCCTTAATTTGCCCAAAAAAACAAACCAAAAAAAATAGTGGCAATCTGATCAATGTAACATTGGCTGCCAAATTTTAGATCCCAAAAATTACGCTATTCTAATAAAACTCACCGTCCTAAGATCACGTACAAAAAGAACACAAATAGTGCAATACCTTATATGGTAAGTTATGGAATTGATACTTTTTAATTACTCATTTTAAACAATATCCTTTTGAAAATCAGTTTTTGGGGGGGGAAATTTTTTGTTTGATTCGTACCATGCCAATTGTGCACTATTGTAGTTTGGTGTGTTTTTAATGTGTAATTATGGTTAAATTCCCAGAAGACTGTTTTAATTGATTATGTTATTTTTCTTTATACTCATTTTTATTGTTGAATATTGTTACATTATTTCAAGCCTTACGGCTGCGATTGGCAATATGTTATAAACATAATCAAACATTATCCAATTAATCAAAGTATCTTCATTTAGCCTGGCTTCGTGGCTCAGGCTAGAGATAAATTGGATATAAAAAGTTGTGAGTCAAACTGAGTTAGTTAAAGGGTTCCTAAAGTTACCAGACCTCAAGAATGACTTTAAAAAATTAATTTAAATTAGAAAAATTATGAATTGAGCTAAAGTCAGTATCTCTATGCTCGCTCACAACCATATATCTGAAGATAATACATTGCAAAATAATAATTAATTAAAGGTGCAACGAAGAGATTTCAAATAACAGGCTGTCCTATAGAAATGTGAAAATTCACGATTTGGCACTGGTGTAAAGCTTTCTAGCCAAAATATCCCCATCTGAAAGGATAAAGTGAGGAACTCTTCTTTGGTACAAAAATGGGTGAAATTGTTAATTTCTTATAGGAGCAAATAGGAAATTCAGCCTATGTTTTCTATTGGAAATATGACACCTTGATTTCATTTTCAGTTACGTCTGCATTCAAAATCAAGGTAGGGAATCTTATACAGTCTAAGATACGCACGAAATCCCTTACATATCACAGAAAAATATGGTATGACTTGAAATCTCTCGTTGCCCCTTTAATACTGAAAAATGAGTGCCAACAATATTTTAAAGTCATATACCTCTAAGATTGCCTGACCTAAATTAAATTACTATCTGCCAGCACACCATTGTAAATCTTGTTATTAATGCATGAACATAACCTACTGAGCTGAAGTCAGTACCTCTGGCTCGCTCACAACTGTTATCATGGTATCTGTAAAGTAAAATTGCCATATGAATGAATGAATCTGAAATTAAATGCAAGAGAGTGTGGTGCAAACATTTGTTCTTCATCAGGAGCAAAAATGCCATGTTCACATTAGACACCTACGAGACTTTTAACCATTTCCTCGGAGCATCGCTCCCAGCTCCCGCCATCCTTGCCACCCCTGGCCAAGAGCCGCCAAAATAAATTTAAAATAAAGCAAGAGCGATCCTTCTGGAATTATAAAAATATGAGATTTAAAATCGCTGTCCTCATAATCTCTTTATTGAAGAGGGAAAGTGGGGTGCGAAAAACAGCTTTGACAAGAAATCAAGACGATGACCTACTCATACGCATATATGATAATATTGCCTGTAATTAAAAGTATTTTACGCGTTGTTGAGTAAACTGTCACAGCTCTTATATGTGAGTAAAAGGTTAGTCAAAGTGAGTAAGCTTACTCATTGTTGACTAAAGCTTAGTTATCTGCTGGGTGAAAATATACTCAGGCTTTGTGAACGTAAGGGTTGACCAACGTTGACTAAGATTGTACTCAACATAAGAGATGTACCATTTTTTAGTCAACAATTTTTGGAGTGTGAAGGAGGGCGATAAAGCCCAAGCCCGGAAGAAAAGGGCCGACGCCCATTGGACAACGGAACAGAAAGCCAACACATGCGACGAAACAAATGCGAACGTCTATCTGCAAAGACATAAAAGGGCCAGAACCGTATATCACAAGCATAAAGGCCATAACGTTTTGCCGCAAACGCGTTGAGACATTTCGCGCAACGCGTTGCGAGCGAATGAAAGTAGCAACGCCTTGCGGCGTCGGCCAATTAGAATGACGACTTTCTGTGACCGTATTTATAAAAAAATTAGACCCACAACGAGTTGCAGAGTATTCAGCAACGCGTTGTGAAACTCACAACGCGCTGCAAGCCTCACAACGCGTTGGAGCCTCACATCGCGTTGCAAGCCTTCGAAACGCGTTGTGAAGGACCACAAGCCATAACGTATTGCCGCAACGGTTGCGAGAAAGTAACAACGCAGTTGAGACTTTCCTCAAAACGCTTGCGGGCAATACGTATGAGCTTATGGCTTTGTTGGTCTTCACAACGCGTGTGAAGCTTGCAAACGCGTTGTGAAGCTCGCCACGTGGCCCCACGTGGGTTCATTTGTGGGTTACTTCCTGGGCCCCTCATTCGCTTCCCACCTGGGGCCCACGTGTTTTTGTCGTCGGGATTCAAATGAGTCCTATAGGGGCAAAAGCTGAACGATGAATGTTAACGGCTAAATTTATACGCTTTAATTAAAGAAAAAAAGAGTTTGTACAGTGGATATTGTTGTAATTCAATTTAATTTTGTATTATTTGTGTCTAATTTTGCATGCAGATTTGAAATTGTAGATTGAACATCTTGGGTTGGATTCGAACCGGGTACCTCATAATCTTAAGTCTAATGCTCTCATCCAGTCGACCACTTGTACTACTGACAAATTGGCATCAAATTAGATTAATTTAAAGATTGTTGAAGTTAAAAATGGTTATTTAACGTGTATCGTTACGCCGTCCATATCGACAGGGTGAGTTTAGTGACCTATTACAATAAAGTTAGATAATTATTTGCTACAAAAGAATGGAAATAAATCATTTTACCCACAACGGGCTCAAAATGGGCAGCACTGGAAATGAAATGCCCATCCTGCATATGAGTAAAATATACTCATCCGGACATCATTGAAAACCCACAATGGCCCCATTTAGGAAACCCACGCGAAAGCCCAATTAAATAAACTCATATTGACCCATGAAAAACCTACAATGGCCACATTGGGAACCCCACTTAAAGCCCAAAGTAAGAAGCCTATCAGTTACCATGAACAACTACACTGGCCTCATTGAGAAAGCCCAGTTGTAATCCCATGCCCACGTAAGCCCATGTAACCCACCGTGAAAACCCAAGGGGCCCCATGACCATTAACTTGGATAAAACCAATGATGGTAAGCCCAAAG
>JAMKCH010019749.1:0-22694 GCA_023653785.1 Ophioderma brevispina
CACGGGGTTGTGCATATACAATCAGGAGAATCCGGAAAGAGCAACGCGCTGTGACACGAGGTTCCGATAGCCCTGAATAGAAAATACGGGAATATCGGAACTAGCAAAACGTTATAATGGAATGATATCATGGATGGAAAATGGTTCCAAGAAGTGTGGTTTTGCCTTGTGCATATTAGCGCCGTCAAGAGCACTAAAAACGATGTCAGAACTAAACCACTGAAACTTTCGCGAATATGGACTTGATCTATTGCAACACAAATTATAGTAGGTGTCTTGGAAATTCTGAGCAAAACTGAGAATGAAATGCGAGATCTTAGCCAAGCTGTTTGACCTTTCAGTGCTTTGGTATATCTTATACAAGTGACACAAGCAAGGTTAATTATATTAAGCCGTTCCGCGCTTTTCAATATGATCTAATGATGCTGTGAAGAAGTTCGTTTGTGAAATGGGTAGTATCCACCCTTCCTCCCCCTTCTGCAGACTGTGGTTAAGTGTGCCTTTTTTTGACATTTTCTATCCTAAATGTTCTGCAGTTACTGTAACGTTAAATACAAACATCAGTCCAATTCCCCTTTTGACCAGAATGGGGTTATTAGAGTTAGCTCTCGTTTCAATAATTCTTTCCAAAACACCTCGCCCTCCGCCTTGTCATCAATAGCCACAATAAAAATTCCTTCAACGACAAATTCAGATATAATGACTTTTACGATATTTAAAATACAAATGACATTAAAAGTTATCAATACTCGTTCACCAACCAATACAACCATAACAGCATTTCATTTCCACACGAGCAATCTAACATAACACTCCAAGTTGTGCATTTACACCATCGATTACCAAATAAACCACAGCAAAAATGCTTTTTAAACAATTCAAGAACAACCACACCGACAAATGAAAACAAATATTAGCACTACAGAAACAAACTCATAATCCCAATCACATTTCAAAGAGAAAACATATAACAATATTATTAAACTACAAAAAGTATGACTCCAAAATTCGTGGAAGATCTCTGACAACATCATGGCTCGTTATACGATGAAAACAAATCCTATTCAACAGCCACTAGTATTGCCAACGAATTCAACAACATTCAATAACATTTAAACATAGGTCCTTCACTGGCCACAACATCCAACATATCAAAAATACATAAACTAATCTTTAAAAACCGCATTACTACTTTTTTTCTCACTCCCGTAACACTTCAGCATAATGGTAAAGGTTTCATTTAGAAGTCCCATTGATGCAAATGAGGTTTATTCCGTAACAAAATGTTGTGTGAGATGTGCATGTGCGATGTGCTGTAGAGCGAGAGGTTCTATTCCAAAAATCCATTTCATTTTACATTACGGTATTACCGTCCCACTAAATTCAAATAGATCAACATTACAAATACTTAAGAGACTCATGTACAATTTGTTAATTTTATAGTTTCATCATACTGATGAACTCGCAATATGGCTTCCGCGGCAAGAACACTGCTCACAAAGCCCTCCTTTTTCTATTAACAAAAATGAATGAAACATTTTTATAGGGACACCGAGAGATTTTCTGAGGATACAAATTTGCATCTGATTGTAGAACACCTATGTTTTGAAGGATTTATTTGGAAGATAAGTAGAAGAAACAAAAAGAAGTTTTGAAATTTGAACTTCTAAAATCTCTGTAATACAATATCATATCATATAATTATTATTGTTTCCATGATATGAACTTATTTCGCATCTCATGAAGATGTACATCAACGCATCTGCCATTGATTTCCTGAAAATTGTGCAACTCATACTCATTGCTACTTTTACACTTCTCTATATTGTGACATCGTCTGGAGGCATTCGAATACTTTTTCTCCACGTCTCAAATTCTCTTCTGCTAGACTTTCGGACACACACATCTCCACTCTTTAAAAATCATAACGTGCTCAAATTAAATGACATGAACACGCTTCAAACATCCTCTTCATGTTCGAAATACAATGACTAACAAACTTCTATCCAGTTTGAACACATATTTGACCTTAAACAGTTTTTACCTTTCATCTGATCACACTAGACCTGAACACCAAGTATTACCTTTAATAGCAGTCTGTGCATGAAATTGATTATTAACACCCCATCCATCACGAACTCTACATATACGTCAATATCACAATGCACAACGCAGGAATTGTGCCACTTCTTTATAAAAATTACATAAGTGCAAAAGGACTTTTTGGCCGGTCCATTGAAGGTAAGCCGATGATCTTCCATTACCTACTGCATAATGGTTCTCGACATGGTATTGAATTCAAGCATAATACATATTGTGTTTGGGAAATCTCATAAAAAAAAAGAAGTATAGGTTTCATATCTAAAATGATCGTCAAAAAGCGTCTAGAACATGAAAGCACATATAGTGTCTTTTTTTAGAGGTGACAAATTAGCAGGTGGCATTCTACCATCACAGCTGTATATTTGGTCCTTCAAAGGTGCACAGGAAAAACATTCCTAAGCAAAATACAAATCATTAGTGAGTGCTGAACTATGGTTAGATTGGACCGTGTATATCTTGAAGCTCTTGTTGTAAATCAAAGTCAAAGTATACATCCTTTTCATCTTTAGTCAACTAATTCTTTTTAAACAGGCCATTTACATATCACTAGTAAATTGAGGACGTTACTAGTAAAATTTATACAACTCTGACATTGTGTATTGTCTTGCATTTCAGATGTGCAACGTAAGCCATTTAAATAAACCCCATCCGGAGTGGTTTTATTTATTACCATCTTTACGATTTATTATGCAGTTAAGGCAAGGCTAAAAACCACTGTAAAGCATTAAAAATTAGGCAAAACAATAAGCAAATACCTCAGTTTTTTTTTACAAACATCTGAGGGTGGAATGAGATAGTTGGAACCTTGGATTGAGACGGAAAAAAAGTGTACACCAAAGAATATTTGAGAATAGCCACTAGAAGGTCCTATTTTAATGTCAAGGGCCAGCCGGTCATTCAGGGATTTTTCCTTCTTTGCATTCGAATGACTTGTTTTTTTTAATACTTAGAACGAAGGAAAGGAATTTTACAGTGAAATTTGCACGACCCCTGGGTGCGCATTTCTTGGATTTTCATTGTGCAACCTAAGCCACTGGAATAAATCACTCGGAGCGGTTTTTTTTTTTTTTTAACAAATTATTGATTGACACACAAGGACTGTTTTTAAGCCTATTCGTTTCAGGTGAGAGTAATCCGGAATTTAATAAGCCCTTTCACAGCTTCTCCAGACATAATCAAATGCTTTAGATACACTGAAAAAACATGCCCTTTTAATGCGTTTCAATCTCACATCGTAAGACCATGGTTGGATTTGTTTTTAACTTATTATTTATTCACTTGGTTACCCCTATTGGCTGACTTCTCACTTTGTTATCAAACCCCGTTATAAATTAGGAGCTACAAAGTGGTCATTATTTTGAGATAGTAAGATGAGTATAAACTAGTAATATGAGCTCAGAAATTCCAATTACTCAAGTAGAATATATTTAATGAGGGGCTAATATTAGACATCTTCAGCAGGCACTGTCCGCAGGTACTTCAATAGATGAATGGTTATGGTCACAGAGGCTTGTATTAATATCACCCGTTAGTTGAGTTCATCAAATGTCAATATCTATATTTCAAACCAGGTGTATTCCGAGGAAGATGTAAACATGTTTAAATCTCCACCTCCTCATAGAATTATGCGGTGACCACTTTGAATTCTCTAGGCACCGTCTGACAGGATTCAAACAGAGATAGAAGGCTCACAGGGAATTGTTTTTACAGGCCCTTCGCCATGGGGGTTGGGGGTGGAACACCCCCCCCCCCAGTGATCCTCCAAAAAGAAAAAAGAAGAAAAAGATAGGAAAAAAGAGAAGGGAGAGAGAGAAAAAAGAAAGAGAAAAGAAAAGAAAGAGAAAAAGGGAAAGAACAAATAACAACGAGAAACGTCATCAGAAGCATAAGATGAACTCCAGACGAGCCTAATCCAATATCACAAATATTTAAAATTGATTCCCCTCAACCACTAGTTTTGTTAAAAGTTTAGCCCACGGTAATCAAAATTGCTAAGTGCCAAACGAGACTTGTGATAAAATGGGTAAATAAGGTTTAAGAACCCTGAGCATGGCCAGTGGCATGGGCAAACAAGAGGATACCATGGGCCATTCCCTAGTTTTGGTCTCATTTTAGTTGAATTTTCAGTCGTGGAGTAAGGTGGTGGGGGGGGGGTCAAAAAAAAATTGGTATGGGTATCAGTTTCCCTAGCCCCAGCACCATAAACTTACAGGCTATGGTCTAATTACTATACTTTACCCTTCAAAATATCCCATCATTAATACTAAAATCCAAAAGCTTCCGGGGGCTCCGCCCCTGGACCCCATGCCAGACGCTGTGCTCCTGCACCCCACCCGTTAAAGGCATTGGCGCTCGCTATGTGTAGTTCCCGTGGTAGTATAGGCTTACACTTTCCGTCTCAGTGAGCAAAGTAGAAACCAGTCTTTTCTTTGAATTGATGTTTCTATGTGGTATACTGTATAGTTCCCCTTGGCAGTACAGCTTAGGCCTTTATATTGCCATTTCAGTGAGCTAATTAAACCCCGTCTTTTCTTTGAATTGATTCCAATTACCCCGCACCTGTAGGTTCTGAATAGCTAAAATCCAAGAGCTTTTTCCGGGGGCTCCGCCCCTGGACCCCTGGCTGCCTCCTCATCCCACAGGGGGCCCTAAATCGGGGCCCCGGGACTCCACCATTCGATAGTCAGGGCTTTCGGTTTGCGCCCTTTTGATAGCTCACTTGCGTGTTGCAGAATCAAAACAAGAACAAGGAAAATGGTCTGTTAAGAAGCATCTATCTACTTAGGAAAGTCTTTAATTGTCCTTAAGTGGGTCACGAACAGCATGCCGTTAGTTGGCATTGTGTTTATCGATCACTACGCTTCCAAGGACTCTTACTGCCAAGCAATAACATTTTCTTCAGTTTACACCCCCCCCCCCTGACAAAGATGTCTACCGCGGCCCTGATGTTTGGGATCTGTAACTCTCGGCAAACGCAAACGAGGTTGTGGTATTCTATGCTGGGAATGGTTATGCAAAACAGTGCACAGGGAAGGGTTTAAATCAACATCAAGGAGAAAATAGGTAAACTTCGTCAAGTACAGGGTGGCCCACAATCGAAAAAAATATTGCATGGAATAATTTCTTGTGTGCATTATGTCTGGATGGTTTCTGTCATAATTTGTTGCATCTAGTTGACCAAAGGTACCAACTAAAATTTTAAATCTGAAACTATTTCCAAAATAATCTACTGGGGACTGTTTTCATTTAATGCCCAGCACGGAACAATTTGGCATTGTTATGAAACATAACCGCACCTTGTTGTTTTTTTTTATTGACAATGGTCTAAACGTTTAATCTTCCTACCATAGGGAAATACTTAAAGGTGGTGTTCCCCGATATGTTTATTGTGTCTCATTATATGAGAGCCTGGGCACTTGCACATACACCCCCATAAAGTACCGGGGACACGGAAACAAACTTGCGGTGTTGATTGGTAGACCGCAATAATTGCAGGTTTCAAAAGCCCTATCAATACTGTGCTCATAAAGTGGTTAACCACTAAAAAACGGCGTTTTTTGTTTATATCTGGGAATAATGAAATGGATTTCGAGGGCTCAAATTCAGGGACGAAAATGAGAAAATATGGCCTTTCTCTGATATCAAAATCGATACTACTTCGGGTAAATCAGGGGGGTCCCAAGGACGATCGGAACACGCACCGTTAATGTAAGTGCAAGGAAAGTTTGTGCATTTGATCGAGTAGTTTGTGTCACGTTTAAACACTGCATTTTTTAAAGATCTGTTTTTTAATTCTGGTGCGGGTGGGCCAAGGGTGGGAGGAGCGACGGAAAGTGCGAGTGTGTGTGAAACAACGCTGAATTTCATGGGACACGGGGAAACCATTTTTGGATACTTTTCATATTAACACCAGCACGGATGAGGCGATTCGCATGACACTTTCCATTATCGATAGTGGATGATGCTATTAGAAGTCAAAGATATATATAGGAACGTGTTTTATTGGGTGTGGTGCGTAAGAAAAAAGTGTTATATTTTGGGGGTTGCAGGTGATTTTCACACTTTTGATGCAGCCAATCCTTAGAAAGTGAAACACAAATTTCAAATATGAAGAGGAAAACCGTTACCAGGGACCATATTTGGTTGCAAAAAAAAAATAATATGCAGGTAATAGGAGTAATCGTGTTTATTCGGTGGCAGGTGCGAAACCTTAAGTAGCAATGGGGTTATTGTTGGCTAGAGGGTCTAAGGAAAATAAAAATAAACGATTAGCATAGTAACGTGCACTTTAGACTACGTATACACCAATTCCATGCATTTGTTTAATGTTGTAAAGGTCTATGGTCTTGAGCGAGTTAGTTGGACAAAACACAATCCAATACACATTTACATTAAAATAACCGCCCTCTAAATTACAGGGATTAAAATAATCCCAAAAGATTATGATTAGAAACCAATCCATTTTTAGATTTAAAAATCAAATGTTATAGATTAAAGTTATAACTAATGATTACATTTTTAATCGAAAAAGGGTTGGTTAGGGACACTATCTTGTATAAGAGTGCAAATTTGGCACGTTAAATTGAAATTTGGAGGTTATTTGCCTCTATAATGTGGTTTAAACCAAATGAAAAATATGCATGTAACCAAAACATGATTTACCATAATTTGTGAGTACAAACTTTCACAAGTTATAATATCCTCGACCTCTAAAAGCTTATTCTCCGCTAGGCACGTTTTTGTTTTGGTAGCAATCCTGTTTACAAGAACAACCAAATAGCCAATATTAAAAGACGTTTATGGGTTCCATGATTGTGAAAACTATGACTTCATGAATTATGCATGATCACTTCATGAAAAAAGCTTGATAGATATACCTCCAACGCCCTATTTAAAAGGTCATGCATGAATGGAATGTCAAAATGGGTTAAAGTTTCCCACTCATTTGGAGAAAAAAAACCCGAGTATACTTGATTTTATCGTTGAGAATGCCAGTGGATCTGTTTAAGAGAAACTTGACACGGCGCAGGTTACAGCATTAATGATTGCCTACAGCAAGGAGGTCAATATTTAAACGTTTGTTTCATCAAGACAGACTTTAGAGGCGCGTGTCCTGAAGCAATGTTCCGGAACGACCCATCATGTAATAAACATTGCATGGGTAATCGGGAGCTACTGAATTTACTTATCGTACCCTTACAATTTGACTGAAGGTACAGAATGGCGTTAATACAACTAAATTTCGTACTGGTATTGATATACTATTGCTCGTGTGTCACAGTTATAGATTTTATGGACAACCTTAGTTTTTCCCAAATAGTATGCCTTTCTTAATTTTTTAATAGAAAATCTTTTCATATCTGGAGAAACACCATTGTTTTCGTTGGGTTTTTCGAATCAAATTCTCCATTTTTTCAGTGAAATAATAATGAGTCTTTCAATCTGCATGATCTGAAAAAAAATCTTTTGTTTTTTGAGCACAGATCGTCATGTGAGTCAAGTCGTAACTGACATTTTTGGCGAAATTGAGTTATTTATATAATATGAAAAACTAGATCATTACGCTTAATTTCATATACATTTCAGGTGACAGTCTCAATTTATTGCAGAGTTATTAAGCTTAATAGGCCTATTTAGGTGTAGATACGACTTTGTTGCACTCAAAATTGAATTTCTGTTGAGTGCAACAAAGTCGTAACTGGTAGATACGACTTTGTTGCATGACACGGGAAAACTAGTATGTAGATACGACATTTTATTTCTTGTAAAGCGATGGTTTTTAAAACGGTGTATAAGTACAAAATCTCCCAAAATATTTTGTGAAAAAGAGCAATTTCATTTTTTACCAAATTTATGCTAATTTATGCTAATTTCGGCACAAAAAATCTTAAAAACATATTTAAAAATGTAGTGACGACCTTTTCCCACTCAATATTACGCCCAGTACTTAATTAATTTACAAAAGTAAACGAATGCGCATAGTTTAACATATATTTCAAGTATAGGCTCAATTTATTGCAGAGTTATTATGCTAATTAGGCCTAATTAGGTGAAGATACGACTTTGTTGCACTCAAAATTGAATTTTCCCGTGTCGTGCAACAAGGTCGTTGTACGACACGGGAAATCATGTGTGTAGTTACGCCATTTTAATTGGCCAATTACTTCTTAATTAGTCGACTTAAGTGGGAAATGAAATATAAGATATTTAAAAAAATACATCGTGTGTAAGAATTATTTTCATTTGAAAAGTCACAAAAGAATGAAACACAAAATGCTTCTCCTGTAAAATCATAAAAATGTAGATACGACTTTGTTGCACTCACATGACGAGATGTGTGTAAAACACCGCAGTAAGAACGCCAGTGGCATTACTTCCGGTATTTTTTACAGGACATGACCCCCGATATGACGTCACAAAATTTTAAATCCAAGCGCTCAGATTTGCGAGTGCGAGTACTCGAAGAAAAATGTAAACATCGAAATGATATTAAATTTTCGGTTCAATTATGTAACTTACCACGCATATAAGATACTAAACTTTGATTTCCAGTAGAATTTGGAAGAAATATGTGGATTTCGTGGGAGAAAATTCAAGCTAAACACGCCGAAAATACGTACCAAAATGGGCGAAAGTCAGAGTCACTAACTACAAAAAAGAACATATTTAGGCCCATGAAAATTTACCATCAACGAAAAATGCTACAGCGTTAGATCTTGATGTACATTAGTTTGTCTGAAAAAATCGTGAATTATGGCATGCTAAGACGGCCATTCGCATGTTGTTGTTTTCGATTCTGAAAGGTGTTTGAATGCGTGACAATGACACGCAAGCATGATGCAAGTAGATACGAACCTCGTGCAGAAATGTTGTTGACGCTAGAAGAAAACCGAGCTTTTATTTGTGTCTCTTGGAAACTTTCAGAAGGAAGAAATAGGTGGTAACGTTGTTGGTAATTTTATTGGGAAACTGTATCGTTTTACAAAAAGAAATGCACTCTAAAAGATAAGAAAAAAATAATGATGACTGAATGAGGACTATGGCAGTTGATGGTAAATTAGTGTATCCTTGGTGTAAGCCTTGATGAAAGAAATCAATTAAGCCTATACACCATTCAACTCTATACATGTGCATATTGATTATTTCGTGCAGATATTACATGAAGGAATAACCGGTGTAAAAGGAGATATGGTCCGGTAGGAACCATAGTCCGGGCTCCATAGACGACAACGGAATAAAGCGTGAAACTAATGTTGCGTGAAGAGTCAACTGAATCGATTCCCTTATTGCTCATTATTGTTCCCGGACTGTAAGCCCGGAGGACTATATCTCCTGCCACACCTGTAAAGGTGCTCAGTCTGCAGTGGCGTAACCTGCTTTGGAAAGGGAAAAGGCCCCACGCCAAATCCGCCTACTCCTCTAGCCCCCATCCAAATGAGATTAGGCAAAATAATAAATTGATAGTAATAAGAGTATATTTCCTGGAGATGGCCAGCGCACAGAGGTGTTGAAAAAAAGTACGCCCTTGGCAGGACTCGAACCCATAAACTCCGCATTTCTTGAATAGCGCGCTTGCTAACTGAGCTAACAAGCTGACGTGGATAGGAAGCGATAGATCAACTCTATAGGTATAGAGTTGATCTATCTGGCAACTATCATTTTGACAACGTGTTTTCAAACTGCATTTTCTAACAAGTACGGTCATTACCATCGATAAATCCTATCAGAAGAGGAAATATACGAATAATTTTATCTCATCATGCTAAAAATGAGTCATTTATTTTGATAAGATGCACATTCGCAGGTACTTGAAAAATGTAAACATTGCAAAATTCTGCTGGAATTCGACAGCATGATAATGACTAAATTTGCCTTATATCGACTGTGGAGAAAGCCGATTGAAAAATTGTATATTTATAAACAAATATACATATTTAAGACTTATTCTGCAGTCTGTGGGAATGGTCCTCTCCTGTGTTAATAATTAATCAATTAAAATTGCTAATGAAAACCGCGCGAAAAAATATCGTTCCTCGTACCCACGAGTGCTCATGCCGCTCACCAAAGTTCGAACCCTAAAAAATTGACCTTTTAACGGCTATATGCGTCGTTGGCGTTCCTACTGACCGATAACCTTCTGAACCCGAAAACCCGTCCGAAGCATTCTCCAGGATGAGTGTAAAACTTATCGTGAATGGAACAGATTCATGTGAAAAGATGAACAGTACATTGTGTCTAGTCTACGCGGTAGTTGCTCGCCTTAAAGACACTATCAGTGATCGGCCTGAAAGAGTCATTTTTTAATTACAGAAATATAGCTAAAATGTGAAGAATAAGTCAGTAAAATTCTTATGATAATTTTAACTGAGATATTAATAATAATATTAATAATAATAGTACCACACTTATATAGCGCAAACACAACAATGTTGCCTCAATGCGCAAGGACATTATTTTTGTTATTATTACGCTGCCGCGGGAAATCGTCAGAACTTTGTCGCTTCATTTAGCTGTGTGGCTAGCTAATGACATCAATGATTAAAATGTCCGATTTTGTCGTTATTAGGTTGCTTGTGGTCTTACTACTTGTAGGGTATGTTAGGATACCTATACTTGTTACAAACGTGCAAAGATCTGATTTTTGATGTTTTTTTTTTTTCGATTTTCCGATATAATAATCAAAACATTTTGTACAGACTCTTTGGCAAGGTCATATGGGCCTACCCCAGGACTAATACATTTTGTCAATTAATTATGATAATTGTGGTAATTATAATTATGGTACTTGTCAAGATAGAGTTTCAACAAAATCTGAGCATCGGGTAAATGTTATCCCCGGATGACCTTGAACCATTATGGGGCACCTAGTCAATTATATTTTTTTCCTAATACTTATAAGGAGACGAACAAGTTTTTTTTCAATTTATTTATTTATTTCAATTTCTCTGCCATCACAAAAAACAATGAACAAGACAAAAGAATATAGCAGATGGGTACCCAAACAGAATGCTAGTCTTAAGGGCTCCCAATTACAGTACAGGAAAAACATATAAATGGGACATATAGCTAAAAGACAAACATAATAAATATTAAACATACAATCTAAAATAACAAATATACAATCAAGCACATCCACAATATATAAAATTCACCTATAGCAGTTAATTATTAAAGTATTGCACACAACAAAAAAATCAGGAATTGTATTTTAAAAGATACAAATTTCAAATATTAAAAAGATGATCTTTGTCTTTGCCCTTAAAAACACCAACAGTGGGAGCTGTTATAATCTCCGAAGGGAGAGAATTCCAGCAACTAATTGCGGAATATGTAAAAAAAGTGGCGCCTGCTTGTGTTAGTTAGTTAGTTAGTTAGTTAGTTAGTGTTCATTAAAACACAATTTGACTCATTGAACTTCTCCTGTACTGAACATTTCTTCTCTTGAAGAAGGGGGAAGAAGTCTAAAAATTTGATCTTAATCCTTTTCTGACAGTCTGGTGCGCTATTGAATCCAAAACAGCATAAATCTAGTTTAGCACAACAATCCTACGAACTATTTCATTGACATACCGTACCACACTACATATTCATTTTGTGGTCCCTATTACCCGCTGCAACATTCATTGAAAGACCAATCATAAAATGAAGCAGAATACCACATGCGCGTTTAATGGAATGCACATGCGCATATAATGGAATGCATTCCAACTTTCGAAACCCTTAACAACGCGGGGGCGTGCTATATATAAATACACCAGGTATTGCTCTTATATGGCATATACCTGTATAGGGTTAATAGAATCTGGAGCAGGTGTCCAGAAGTATTAGTGATTACTTTGTATACCTGGCTATGAAGAGGGTGCCTGTTATGATAAGCTACACAAACAGTTCATTGTAATTACAGAATGTAATTTCGGTGTCTCAAAGGACCCTTTAATATGACGTCGAATACAGAATATCAAGTTTATGCATTCACTCTTCAAGCATAAAATGCATTCATTTCATATTCCTCATTCACTAACAGGTCTGCATTTACGTCAACGTGGCAGGTCAAAAATAGTGCCATTTCCTTTTACAAATCATCTGACTACAAAAAAGAGATGGATTTTTATTGCCAGCATACATTATAAATACAATTAGATGGTCGTCCCTGTGAAAAAGCTTTATACATGACCTGGTTTCATGGATTTATGCATGGTGTAGAAAATGTCTAAATAATTTGGTACACGCGGACATGCTAATCAAGAACATTCTAATATTGTAATTGCCAGTGCTGTCAGTATGTTGTCTTCTGATAAGCCGCGATGTACGACCTGGTGTCACACTTTCACTAGATGTGGAATTCGGGCATGACAAAAATTGTGCTGCAAATATCTAATAAAGGAAGAATTTAGATTAGATGGCTCTAGCTGTTAATTTGTTGAGAAAAGAGATGCTCGCTTAGTGCTTGGTATATGGTCTGGTTATTATATATCCTATGTGCAATCTTTTTATCATGACAACACCTCAGTCAAATCCTTCCTGTTTCAATTGTCCCTTTTTGAGCGTGAGTGTGTTTGCTTCGATTTCTTCTTTCCAATAAGTCAACAGGAGTATTGTGGTCTATGGTAGGGAGGATTTTAAACAACATTGTTGTGGTTGATGCGCACTACTCTGGCCACAAGTCCTGGTCAATAAAACCGAGGGATTGAATCACAGAATTCTTCACGTAACTCTCTCCGCCGTCCTCTATTGACTTCATTTTGACAGAATTGAACAGGCTGAGAGCATCCAAACCCTTGGGAACCACCATTCTACACTTTATAAGCTTTGCATGGATTTGCCTGAGCTGGACCCGAGTCTAACTGTTCATTTTTTACTAGAGGTATCTTCCATGCACATTACACCCTTTCGTTGCCGCCTATAGAATCAGTACAAGATGCATTTCAAACTAGAACGTCAGTTATCAATGGTACCGACAGCACGTGTGGTTCGGTGGAAAAGCGCAGGACTCGTAATCATAAGCATGCGTATCGACCTGGCCGGTCTGAGGGGGCAAATTTCCCAGTTTTGGGAAATTTTCCCGGGGGGGGGGGTCAAAAGGCAAATTTTTCCGCGTCCGAGGGTTAAAACGGTTGATTTAGCATAATTTTTGCACATTTTTTCCCGGCCAAGAGTCGTCAGTGGGTCAGAGGCCTGTTCCCCCTGCCCCCCCCCCCCCGCCTGTTACGCCCATGATCATAAACCTCTCTTAGACCTCTTAAGTTGTGAGTTCGAGCCACAAGCCCCTTCAACTTCCCCCCCCCCTTTTTTTAAATTGTCTCACTTCACCCATGAAGGGGTAAATGGAAAGCTGTTAGAGCAGTCATGCTTTCAGCCTTTATAATTGGATGCCGAATTGTCAATACGTGAAATGTGATATGTTATTAGTGACAGCGGAAATAAATCAAGTTCATTGAGACTTAATTGAATAAAGCGCTATATAATCCTACTCTATAGAAATTGTCACACAATTTTTGGCACATAGTTTTGCATCTAATTTTCATAACTTTGGGAAAATAGTCACCTTGGAAACTCAGTTGCATCTAAGTCTCAAGATATCTGCCCTTAAAATGTGTCCCGAGAGATTTTTAGGCATCCAAATACTGTGTCATATGTAGTGATCCAATAGATTTCTTACCTTGTATGTGGTACCAAAATGCATGAAAGTGGAAGTAAAGGGCGAACAAAACATAAGCTGAATTTTATATTTGCTCCTATAGTAAATTAGAAATTTCACAATTTGCTCGTATCTTTATGGTTTCATAGAGGATATTGTTGATAGAAAGCTTTACATTAGTGCAAAAATCAGAATTTACACATTTTCAGGGACAACTGTTATGTTGAAATCTCTCGTTGCACCTTTAAGCTTTCTTCGAAAAATCCGTCTTTAGAGGAACGTCCCGACGAAAAAAACTGTAGAAAACAAAAAAGTAAACAAAAAAATATAAAAGGTTATCAATTCAGTAAATGTTTCCAAAAGAGCATAAAATTTTGAAAATCCACCAGAAAAAACGCATTCCATGTACAATTTGAAGGATCCCTTCAGCAAGCATCCCTGGCCCAACGCCCCATCGATACACACTTCGATCACTTTCCAGATAATTAAACTGAGTCGTCCCTCTACTTTTGCAACTTTCACCACCACCGTGACGTTTAATAGCCGGTTCATAATCGTCACATTATGTCACATGACTGTGTGAATTTGTAATTAGAAGCAATTTTTTTCCTCTTTATTTGTAAAACGTGGACACCTTTGTCTGATCCATTCCACTTCTGACAGGTTTCAACAGTGCATGAATGCTCTTGGGAAGTGTAACTTGACAGAATATAGAGGATTTCCTTACGAACTATGTTCTAACGTTTACAAGCCATGCGGTCAAAATCAATATCAATTGAGAAAACGATTGAGAAAGAAGTACAGGGTGTTCACCTTACTAGGTTTACATCCACTGCTACATAATCCGTCAAACAGAACAATCCAGTAAAATAGCTTACATCCAGGTGTTACAAACAAGAAAGTCCTATGATATACACCAATCCGGTTTTGCACATTCTAAGTTCACCTCACTGTCAGCCATAACTGGGGGCTTCCCGCTTGAATTCACCCAATATCAAGAACGTATTTTCAAACAACAGTCATTTGCAGCTACAGATACAGCCCTCACAACAACTATCCAGGTGAAATTGTCTCTCACTTTTCCATGAACTATCCACTGCCACCAGTACAGTTCCAGTCCATAATTTGCTATGAAATGCTATACACAATGCTAATGACCGAAGATGCGCTGTTCACTTGCAACAACGAATCCAACAGAAATGGAATGTACACGAAAACTTCATGGAACAAATTATGCTGTTGCTACAAACACAAGACACAAAACACGCTAAAGGTGTAGTTTGTACTACTTTTGACGTATGGTTATGAAGACAAAAAAGTCAAATGTCAAAGGTCATCACGAAAGGTTAATCTTTAATATTGCTCCCATTTCTTTAAAAATGGTCTCAATTGTTCATCTATCCTAAAAGACTGCAACAAAAACATTTTGCACCGTCTAACATATTTTTGAAATTCGGAAATCAATAGAGGGTCAATGGGGTTGACCTTGTTTGTCATTTATCTCGATAAACAAGCACAAACGAGAGTGCTAACTACTTTTCTTGCAATCCCTGTGGAGGTTTAAAAATTTGAGACCATTTTTAAAGAAATCGGTGTAGTATTAAAGATTCAACCTTTGGTGATGACCTTTGACATTTGAAGAATTTTGTCTTATACCTCCTTAACCATACCTTGTAGGTGGTACAAACTATACCTTTTGTTTAATCTTTGTAACAAGACGCACACTTTGGTTCGCTATTTACAGCAATCCAAGCATTTGTTTTTTTTTTCATTTTGACCCCTGTATTAAGAATATACCCCTCCTGGATTCCGCTCACACTTTCACGAGGAGCACTCCCGCTACATTTGTTCATTCTTCTTCTTATCGTGTCCAAACACTGTGGTTCTCAAATATGATCCAGCCAGAGATAGGTACAACGTCTGGCTGCTTCAATGAATTCCGCAAGGTCCTTAATTGTTTGTGCATTGCTGCTACAGCAGTGGGCTAGACCATTGTATGTGGTGCTGTTCCACAACCACAGGTAGTGTCCTGATCTGCTTCCAGGTAGCCCCACTAATGCAAGGAGACCTTGGATCGGCCAATTCTGGTTCTCAATCTGTTGAGGCATAGCCATTCAGCCCATGAGGAGTCAGCTCCAGGTGGGAGATGTTCACCAGGTTCAATACCAATAGATGTTACTTGGTTGGTGGCAAGTCTTTCTTTCCACAAGGCGACTCTCTTAAGCTCCTTAGAGACTGTTTCAAGAGGTTGGACTTTGCGTAAGAAACTATCTCTGGATTTAAGGCGGTTGCCAGCTGGTATCTGTCCAGACATAGGATTCACATTAGATACTTGGAAGCTACGCTCTTGCATGCTCGCTACACTACGACGGATGTCTGGTAGAGCAATTCCTGCTAGGATATATAAGTTTTCAGTTGGTGTTGGACGGAGGCATCCTGTGATAAGACGGGAGGATGCATTTAACGCTGAATCAAGCTTCTTGGCATGGGTTGATCTTTCCAATACAGGGCAAGCATTACTCTTCATCCGAGTAGCACAGGGCAAGTGCCCTCGATCTTAGGGTATGTGGCGAGCACCCCATCTGGTGCTAGGGAGTTTGTTCAAGATAGATAATTTGTTCATAACCTTCATAGAAGACAAATCTACTAAGAAATGATGCTCTACTCTCCACGGTCACGGAATTGCAACAAATGACCCAACTATAATGTTTTGCACATAATAGGGTTTTGCACTATAGTCCGAGCAAGGACCACGGGGCCTTGTAGCCATATTGGACGTCAATATTGGATGTCTTCTTCTTCTTGCGTATGAGCAGCAGCCTAAATATGTTGAAACGTTGAGAGCCAACTCACGGGGATTTGGTTGGGTTTGAGAAAATCGGTGTCCACCGGTGGACGAAAGGTAGGGCACTCATTGAGAATGTGAGCCGCAGTCTGTGATGGAGAACCACATTGACAGGCTGCGATGGCCGCAGCCCCCAATGGTGAATATTGCTATTGAAGCGACGCCATGATATGTTGCCAATCCGGTTTAAGGTGACCCATTACTTGCGTGGGAGATTGCTTGCAGGTGGTAGTTCTGGTAGGTGTAATAGAGAGTTGATCTGGTTTGGCGGTATCTAGCCAGGCAGTATTCCATGTCGTAAGGATGTTGAAAGGGAAAGTGGAGAGTTTAGCAGCGTGTCGGCAGAAAGGTCGGAGAGAGAGAGCACAGTCTCTAGTTGGTGTGATTCTTTGAAGTGTTATGCAGCAGGTGCTTGTTGTCCAGCAGGGCCTAGGCAAAGTATGCGGGTTTCTGGTGTTCTCTCCGTAGTACTGCAGGTGCAATGCCTGAAAGCACTGGTAGGGAATCAGATGGAGTAGGACGGAGGCACCAGTAATGGTCTCACAGGTCTGCATTGGATGTCATCTCAGGTATCGATTACTGTGATTACGTGAAAGTGTCGGAAGCCCATATTTGGAGTCATCATACATGCATCGATTACTGGATTACGTGGATGGTGTTTGGTGCCTTCGAAAACTGATCCAATCCATTGCACACAGTATTATGTGTGTATGGATCATGTGTTGGGAAATATTGGAAGAAAGATCATGCCATCCGCACCGCAGTTACTGTCCATTTCCCTTTAACTGTGCACAAAGTGCATTCAAGAGGCTTATGCCTTGTCATGGCGGTACTCTGTGTTACGCATAGGGACAGAGAAAAATCCACGTCAGTTGCTGAGGAAAAGTGCAAGGGATTTTCTTGGTAGAAACTGTAATTGTTAGAAGATATTATCA
Organism: Ophioderma brevispina; assembly: GCA_023653785.1. Lineage (NCBI taxonomy): Eukaryota > Metazoa > Echinodermata > Ophiuroidea > Amphilepidida > Ophiodermatidae > Ophioderma > Ophioderma brevispina. The sequence continues at coordinate 17,522 of JAMKCH010019749.1, forward strand.
TGAATAACATATGTGAATTTTATTATGGGTGAGAACATTCAGAAAAATCCGGAAACTTGTCAATTTTAAAGAGTGGTATTGTGGTATGGTATAATGCTAACTCTATGCAAAAATCACCCAGTTGATTGCTGGGCCGTTTCAAGAGGGCGCCAGGACAAACGCGTTAGGGACCTATACTTTCGTAGAAGCAGACAACAAGATTTTCTATTCTCTACATGGTGATGTAAATTTAGTTGACATACGGTGCTAAAAAAGATCCGAAAAATGCATTTTTAAAAAGGCTTCAAAACATGTATTAAAAAACAGGCCTTCTCGCCAATATTCATGCACACAATGTGGGTAAACGCTCATCCATAGCATGTAAGTGATCAGTGATGATTGGATGGTGCCCTTTAAGTGGGAATCCTCCGATCAAACTTATGAATGGATTCATGTTCACAAGATTTGGTTGGGTGAGCAAAAGGTCGAAGCCCGTTTATTGCCAGTGGACACTAACAGCACTATGGATAATTATAACATTGGATGATATAGCCAATATTTAGTGATCTCGCTATGAGTTTTAAAATATTTGGACTCGACTCTGTCTCGCCATATTTTTGCAACTTATTATAGCTTGACAGTGGTAATATGGAGAAAAATTCATATTTTATTGAGGTCAAAGGTAAACATTCCAAGGTCAAAGAATCTAAGATCAAGTGACACACAGTATGCGACAAAAGCGATCCAGAGATCACAACGTCCTTGCCATGGTGGACTTAGATTGTCCAAGGGAAAGTCGATGAACCAGAGAAATTAATTGTAGTTTTATCGTACAGTGGCCCGAAAAGTAAGGAGGGAATGGTGTTTTTTATTTTTTTATTTTTTTTTATTAAAATGACGCTTAAAATATGGCGTTTTCATAGAAAATTGATATTAATACCGACTGTCGCCGCATCAGAAAAATGGTGAGGCCTTTTTTCTTTTTTTCATTTTATTTTACAAGAAATCGATCCCCTAGATGTCTTTAAAATCACATGAAAGTGATTAGTGGTTGATTTAACAAATTACACCTGCCTCCATCAAAAATTCAGGATTGAAACATATTAATTTAAAGAAAATATAGAAATTCATCCACAAATTCATATTTTAAAATTTAATTTTAAAGCCACAATTTAAAAATAGAATTTTGTGTATTGGAAATTCGTTCGACATTATACTGCTTCGAGATTTGACGGGTGTAATGTGTGTAAAGATTGTGCGCTTTATTCGATCCGGCTGCCAGGCGTATAGTCTTTGTGAAATAAGCCTAATTTTGGTTTTCAACATAATAACATAATATTTATAGTCTTTTTGGATTTTTCCGAAGAGAAAGGTTGGCCCAGACTTCTGATGTTTATGTTAGAAGAGAGCAAATCTCCAGATTTTCCCACAAATATTGATATCAGATAAAAGCTATTATTTTCTCATTTACCCGCGAAGTAGTTGGCTAAAGGATGTTTGGTTTGGACTGTTATAAGCAAAATTTGCCCCATTTGCGTCGACCAAAATTAATTTACCACGGATCGCTCGGTATGGTTACAAAATTACGTTTTAGTCTCACATCAAAACACGGGTTGAAATATCAGCCGGAAACTTTAAAGAGTGGTGTTTTGGGCGTGCTGAAGGCCACAGTCTATCTATATACTTTAATCGGGATCATCCCCCTTGAATAGCTTATCAAGTTTTCTGAGAAATGAAAGAAATGCACGAAATCTGCAGAAATATGCAGATTGAAAGTCTTTTATTTGCCAAAAAATAGAATTCACAAAATATTGAATGGAAACGATTAGTAAAAAAATGCACTTTTATTCCAAATTCAGTATATTATTTTGCCTAGTTTATTAATTTTTTTGGAGAGACTGTGGCCTGGTAAGAATGATGCTAGCAGAACCTATGACGCGAAGCGAAATTATGTACTGGAAGCTCTAAAATAAAGGACTGAAATACATAAGCGCTAGTTTCACACATTAAATTTGGAATCACGGGATACCTTAGACTTTCTTCTTTCGTTAGGTAAATGTAAGATTGGTGTCATTCTGACGTAATGCTAGGCATGCTGGTATTTATATTGGTATCAGTGAGAAGAGAAGCTTTAGCTATCCATTGGTGCCAAAATCAAGGTCTGTGATATTCCTGCGTTGCACTAGGGTGGCTGGAACTTCTCTCCAAAATGGGACCCTCTTCGGTATACGGAGGGTTAAGCGGCGGCACTGGCATAATTTTCACAAAATATGAAATATCGTCCAATTTGCTTGCAAATGAGTAGTCTAGGCCATTGAAGGAATAGTGGATATATTTAAGAAATAAAGAATACTCAAAAACCAGATAGGGGCATTAATAAGAGGCGTACTAAAAGACCACCCAGGTAAAAAGTTGCCGTAACAAATGTATCAATTTCATGAACTATTATCACAGACTCGGATAAGGAAGTAAAACACAAAAGGGCCTAGACCCAATTCATACAGGTGGACGCCGTTCGTAGAAATTTCAACTCCAGTTTGTGTGCTTGTTTTTTTTTTGCGTTTTTTTTTCATTTCATCGTTCGCAGAATAAAACACTCCGGTGATTTTATTAGAAAATCGTCCTGTTTTGGACTTAATACATTTCATGTTAGGGCTATACAAGGGTGAGTCAAAAAAAACTTGACCCTGATTGTGTTCCCCCATTTGGATTTTAATGTGAGTCAGATCTACATACTGCGGATTCATTCTGTGAAAGGCTTTGTTCATTGATCTGTAATTAATTTGCTGCAAAGATCATTCACATCGGTTAGATATAGACAAAGTACAAGTCGTATGAATAAAAGTAGTCGGTTTATGCGCTCTTCCCGGATTCACATTCAACATGAACGTCGTTCAGCTAGGGAAATCAGTGTCCAGAAAAAAAAAGTTGAGCTATTCTAGTGAATGCAAAATAAATGATGCGCTTGACGCTATTAACCCACAAAATTCAGTCACAAACCTATCATAGATGCCCTCCACGTGACGTTTCTACGTACTCATTACTCATACAATCTTTTGAGAGTGTTTTTAAAAGTATTGCGCTATATTGCGACCAAAAGATGCCACATCTTGAAAACAAAGTGTTTCAAATAAAACTTACCATGATCAAACTGGCTTTTACACTTTAAGATACCACTTCTGGAAATGAGACATTAGGACATACCCTTATTATTTAGGAGTCATTTGCTAAATTGGCCGTCGTAGTGCATTAAAATGGGAATTCGTGGATAGGGTGAAAAGCTGATTCAATGAATTAAAAGCGGCATATATACGACGTTTCTCCTCATGAGTTAAACTTCAAGGAGCGGTGGTAACTAAAATGGCACAATGTAGGCGTTAGGTGTATGGAATCTCCACATCCTGCACCCAAAAATATGTTATCGGGCCCTTTTAATAAAGAAAAAATCTGAGTAAAAGTCGGCGTGCCGAGCAAGCTTGCGCGGAGTGCCACATCTCTCTTTCCTTACGTTGGGGCCAGACTCCTCCGTATATAGTTGCTGTGGGCGGGTTCGCCACTCTTCCGCACAGCGAGTCTTTGAATAATGCTGGTAGCATTATACCCTGTGTTGAGAGGAGTAATTAAGGTAAGGCGCCTTACTCAAGGGCAAAAACAGCACGCTGGCCCAGCAGTGGGACCAACCACGAAATTTGGATTGCGGGGCGACGACAGCGCTCAATCCCACTGACCACACGTGCCCTCACAAATTGCGTTCGGGTTAGGATTAGGGTTAGAAATTTTAAGGTTATGGTCAAGGGTTAGAGTTGTTGTTTTGGGTTGTTTGGGTGTTTTACAATCATCCAGAAAAACTTACGGGAATAACCGTAATCAGAAATTGATAACGGGTCTTCTGATAAAAGAGCCTTCGGAATAGTGACATGTACCCAGGATTTTCTTGTGCTTATAATTTGTGTCATCGATTTGTTTTAATAATTCTTGCGGTTGGGCTGACGACTCACAAAGGGAAAATCGCTTACAAACGCATGATTGGATCTAGTGGTTTTGTGGTGTTTGATTTTACGATGTGGGCACACCGATATTCTGTGCAACGCTGTCGGGACTCGTGGATAGCTTTTTTGCGCTTACATCTATAAAATTAATTAGTTAAATACAAACAATAATACTCCTCTTTTTCATGATATACCGAAATTGGATGAAAAAGCCGGCAAAATGTTAAAAGTGAGTCACAAAAGGTAAAGTAGTCGATTACATGTAAGAAATTAAATTGACATTCATTCATACAGCTCATTATGTTCAATGAGCCAATGAGGAGCTGTCTTTAGCCGTTGAATTACCACAAGGACACAGTACGGCAGTTACATAGACATCGGAGATGAAATGGTTACAGCTATTGAAAAGGACCGGAATTGGTTTAAACTCACGGACATAGCTCTTGATGGAGGGTAACGTGAGTTGAGAAAGAAACCAAACGGAGACGTGAGATTTCGGTTAGAATAAAGATTTTAGCATAACTAACTTTAATCATAAATGTTCTCCTCGCGACGCCAAAGAATGATGGGTGGGTTCAGCGAATAATATCTTGTCGATGAGGGATGATTGTCTGGGATAGAGAAGTTGATGTATTTAAATGGGAACTAAAGGATTGTGTGCTTTTATATCGTACATGCTATATCTTTGATACAAAACGCGTGGGTATACCGTTTTTGCCAACTTTTCTATTCCTCCACTGTAAACTCTTTCACGATTGAGGGTTAAAAGTGACTTAAAAGGTTATGTCATCTATCTAATGTGGAATGGAAGAACAAAAAAGGAAATGATTTACTAACCCGACGATCAACGCAAAAACAAAGAGGTGTTGGTAGCGTTATGGTTTGTTAGATCTAGGATACGTTTCCCCCTAAACACAAGGCAGGGGGTCCGCTCCATGATTTTTAAAAAGTGGGAAAAATGGCATTAGGATTTAAGGGATACGTTCGTATAGCCAGTTGACAACCGCACGGCTGTTGTAAGATGGATCATCTCTGCCAAACTACCGGGCTTACCTTTACGAGAAACCAATAGTTTGGCGGTTATGACGTAGGTAGAACGCCATTTTCGGCAGTGAAATGTGCCGAAAACCCTTGTCGTATGGCAAGGTCCATCTGCCAAAACCTCGCTTGTTTGGGCATAGCACGGTATTTCGGCAAAGCAACAT
>JAMKCH010019750.1:0-21595 GCA_023653785.1 Ophioderma brevispina
TATTGGTATGAATCTATCGGCACATATATAATGAAATATCCCTAAATAAAACGTACCAGATGTTTTTCCTGGCCATTGGAGTATTCCTTGCGAAAACAATCCAGATTTATTCCGACAAATGTACACAACTGTACAGCAATCATGGAAGCTACCATGTTTATTCCCCGTGGTATATTTACAACGCCGCATGCAATACCGAAACAGAAGCCATCGAAAATATATCACGTGACTTCAGCAAGTTTGCCACAAGCCTCATCCTTGTGAACTTCTTTGAGCACACAAAGGATAGGAGCGAAGTTCGTTTACAAATTTTAAAAAATACACTTTTTAAAACCTCAGTGATTTGAGAAAAATGTAAAGAGGGGTGTTTTAGATATCATTTTGCGATTAACAAAGGTTTTAGTTGGCCTAAACACTAACAATCCATGAAAACCTGGACATTTTAAAAGGGGTCGCGTAATATTTATAGTTTTATCGCAGTCGCACTGTAACCATTGGTCTCTATACAATGGATTGGGTACACAACAGTAATTGTATATTAGATGAATGCAGCAACGGGCGGACATCTTGGTCTACCGAACACAATAGCATTCCAGAGACACCTGTTTAACAGAAGTTGTATCCCGGGTGCACGTTTTAGAGACATGCCATCCCATACGCACAAATACAATGAGCTCAATGAATTGGCTTGATTCTGTAGTCTGTTATGTCGCTGATCCACATTTCAATGGGAACAAATTTTGTATAAATGACCGGCTCTTAACCACCTGCTTGGGCTCTTTTTGGATGGCCAATATGGCCGTCAGTGCCTCAATTACGAAGCCCATGTTTCCAATCCATTGTATAGATGAGGTGACATAAACCTTTACAAACACAAGTTAGAACCTGGTCTACTGACATGTTAGAGGTGCGAAGAATATGCCCATACAGTTACAGCATTCAATAGCCTTATCACGCCTGATTGAGCGCGAATTTTAAAAGCACAAGCCCTGCAGGTGCTCACGCATACTGCCGGGCAGTCCTTTGTTCGTTGCCCGGCGTTAACGTCACATGTCACCTCATCTATAGAGGTCAGTGTTCGAAACCCACTAATGCGCGGTTCAGCAATCTACGTACTTTTCAATGTTCTGAGTATCGCTTCTTTGTATGATGAAGAGTTTCCTAATTTTATTTTAAAAACTATATTTCTCAAGAATCCCAGGCTCATTTTATAAAAAAAATAGGCACAAATGTATGCCACTTTTGATAAATTTATATATTTTAAAGGAAAACGTTAAATTAAAGCTGTGTTTTTAATTTCAATGTTAAAAGTATAACGCGATAGTTTTTCATACCTAGGCCAGAACTTGACTAACCACCGATCACCTTTCAATTGGTGTGAAAGACTTGTGGCTTGTGGCAAAACGATAGCGTAAATAATAAACATGGCGGCTTCGTTAAATCGTCTACTGCTTCGAAAGGTAAGCATGAAAATGGTGTTTTCTTCGCAAGGAATACTCCAATGACCATGAAAACCATCTGGTACGTCATATTTAGGGATATTTCATTATATTATTTCATTTAAGTCATCTATATCGCCGATATATCCCTGGAAATATCCAGGCCATCGTCATTTTTCCATTGTAGGCCTATTTTCCTTGCCCATGCAGTGATTGTCGATTTGCCGCTGCCGCTAACTTCCTTGCTTTTGCGTAACCCAGAAGGAAGGCGCGTCACAACTTGGGCAGGGGGGGGGGGCTTAGTGATCTCGCTTCTAATGGTACTTCCAGAGTTCGGATTTTGTTATTGTATTGCGTAGTAATTAATTCAGCAGGTTATATAAATATTAGAAAGTACTTTAAAATATAAAGAATATAGGAAAACCAATGATATTTCAGTAGAATAATAATGCTCAATTATAAATCCACATCAAAAATCACTTTGATCAGTTGTCAGCTATTTTGGTTCAAACTCCATTAGATGACATGACTGACATGACGGCATTCTTAATTGGATTTTTACAATAATTCTGCGCTTACTTGCCCAATAGCTTTAATATCAAACATCTCCATGCCGTCGGTAACATACGTAGCCATGTCGCTAATTTTTAAATCCTGCGGGTAATAGTTTTAGCAGCAAAACGTAATGCCACTACAGAACTTACGATGTAAGCCCTAAGAGGGTCGGCTGACGAAAACATTATATAAACGCCAGGCTAAATTTACGGCTGTCGATGACCAGTGGGTTCGAAACATATTCCTGGATCACAAACATATTTCCAAAAAAAGATTTATGTCTGCCAAAACAAATCTAAATTAATAAAATTGAATGATTTAAGTTTCATAAACTGATTAATTTTGACAGTAAAAGATTATTGCAAAGTTCTGATTTGCCATTTTACCAATTTGAGCTATTTCTGGGAAAACATTTTTAAAAAAATAAAAATAAAAACAAAAATTTAAGCTCACTTCGCAATTACGTTTTTGGACTACCTACTAAAAACAAACTTGATATTTTGGCCTTACATCATACTAATCAATTACTTTGACCTACCATACGGCGGCCACTGGCACATTTTGCATATTGAGCGCCCTACATTTGGCCAAACTGACCTTTGATGTTTGTATTGCTTTAAATGTTAATCCTCCGCTGAATTAAAGAGCCTAAAGCAATTTCTCCTTGTGTAGTAATCAAAATTGTAATAAAACTTATTCCAATGAAACGCAGGAGGAAACATCGGAGTCGGCTGTGACAGAACGTACTGCGGACAGCACGTAAAATGGGTAAGTATAAATGGTTCCTGCACGCGAATAAACATTTACTTGATTTGTTTAAATTTGCTCAAACGTAACATACGAAATTTAACAGAAAAACAATTTACGTGTGGTTACAATGGGGAGTGAAGCGTAACAAACTCGCGGTGGAGTCTACCCAACTTGTTTCAAACAGGAGAGGGACTCCGTTCCAGGGTAAACCTACTTGACATTTAAGAAAATAATATTTTGCTTCGAATGATTAACAACGGATAGGTTAGTGATAGTATAGAACATGCTACAAGACACTTCGTTCTGAATAGTTTCTCAATACATACCATATAATGTTTTACCATTTCTCCGCTATGAAAATGATGCTTCTCAACCCAACGTTTGTTATCATTTCCGGCTGTCTGTATCTGCGAAGTTAAACAAATTTTAAACGAAAAATAATTTCTATATGAATGATGAGTGTATGTAGATATATGTAAGCGAGAAGTATTTCGAGTCTTAGAGGTATGTGTTTACTCTTCATCGTTGTAGGGGATACAAAGCAGTATCATTTCTTACGTAGCGAAATATCTCTTAACAACACTTGTCCTTAACACCAGAGATTTCAATACAGTACATCTAATGTTTGAACAACTGTGCATAGTGCTATTTAAGGCCTTACTGCACATTTCCAGATCAGGATAGAATTCAAGCTGGTTGTTTGCGAGACCAGTGGCCAAAGTCAAAAGAGGATCAAATTACTCAAAATATTTCCCATACCTTCTCCCCTCCCTTATCATAGATCAATTAACATCACACCTTTGAACTTCTGTATCAAGTTTAAGGTGAAATTTTAACTACTTAGTTTCCAAGTTTAAAGGTGCTAAAGTAAAATAAGATCTGATATTGAAACATGATATTACTCTTTAAAATTAAAGTGAAATTCACTCTTCATGGATTACATCCAATGGAATGAAATTCCACGCTTTCAAAGGCGCGATAGTGAGCTGATCCTTTACCAGCGTTGGGAATGAGCAACCTCTACCTCCTATAGCTCACCTTTCTTCTCATTACTTGTTCTTATTCTTCTCAGCATCTAGTTGTGTATATGACAGTGGCGCTAGCTTGACGGGAAAGCTCGAGACATCATCGAAGCCACTGTGGGGAACAGGCACACTGATTCGTACAGTCGCGGCAATGGCGTACCCACATACCTAGTATGGGAAACTTGTGGGTGGCAACTGGACCAGAGTTTAAGCCATTCTATGTACTGTTACTAGGGGTATAGTGAGGTTGTATTCATGCCTTGATCAACCAATACTTGACCTAGCGGCGCCAACCTCCTGACTTCCCGAACTCATGAATATCTTACGCCAAGTTAAGACCGGTATTCGATCAAACGTTATAATTAGTGTAATTAATTGAAAGTGAAAGATGCAGCTAACTGCATTACCATTCCACCTCTGCTGTCGTAGAGACATAACAAATTCAAATAAAGATGGAATCGCTGTCTACTGTCTTGAAGGAGCTGCCGTCTTCCATGACAAACACCAAGATCCCGTGGATCTGGAACTGATGTGGAAGAGCAATATTGATTTCATCAACTACCAGTATATAATGTCAACATCCTATCTACACTGACTGATTTCAGTGCCCAGTCTGTGGTCTTTAATTAAAATTGGATACTTCAACGTCCACACAAAGAATGACTTAATTTACGGCGGTCCAGAAAGCGTGTAGTCTGTGTCACAAACTGCAAAGGATATTATCTAAATTAGTACTGCGCGAGAGATTAACGTTATCAGTCCGTCATAGCGAATGCATGCAAATGCAACTAAATTCTCAAATATCTCCGGAATACGAAAGGGTTCTATGGAGATTTTTGCATCAGAGGGTCCGTTACTATGTTTTGTTTTCAATATGTATCGTAATTGGGTCTGAACCTATAGAACCTAGCTAGAAAATTGAACGTTTTTGTCGGGTACTTCGGTGCTCGCAAACACGGAATAGTGAACACGCAATCGCTACAGGCCGCATCCCTTTTTCCCGCAATGCCTTTCGGTATTATTTCAGTCTTGAGAATTTTCAAACGCTGGTTTCAATTTACGCTTTCAATTTTAGAAACAGGATATACGTATGCTTAATTGGCAGTCGCACACCGCACAACAGACGCAGCCGCCGACGCATGATAGGTCGAAGCATATTGTGACCGAACCAACTAGGGAGACCAGGTCGATGATCTGGTTATAACTAATATTGCTTCAACTGCTGAAAGCCTCGCAAGATAAGGCCATTATACCTTTTACCAGAATGTTCTTGAATCGCTACATCTCAGTCTATACTAAAGTTGTAATATCAAATCTTGAGCGAAATTTTGCATTTTCTTCTCCTTTGATATGTCGTATATTCATATTATACACTTGGCAGAGTTAGACTCCACCAGCTTTTACATTACAAGTCTCTGATTTCCGTCTTTCATCTTGTGGATGAAAGTCAACGGATTTTGATCCGTTTACACAAGAATTGGATGCATTGTTCTACTCAAGTAAACCTCAAAAGTAAGTTTGCAATGATACTAGGTAGCAATGCTAGACACTATCTTTCTCAGTAGAGATTGGGAAGGAGTTTACGCACATGTGCTCTCTGTAAGTAAATTGAAAATGTCGACAATTGTGAATAATCCATAACTTACATAATTCAAGAATTCCTCTTTCTGTGTAGGTAGATGGAATGATTTAGGAATGTATTTTCCACCAATCGAACTGAAATGAGCTTTATATGCCACACAGTCGTTCAAACCAGGTATGTTGTCAATAATCTGAAAATAATAACGCATGTGTCATATCATAAAAATATAAATAATGGTTATCTTATATTCAAAGAGTTATTCTGCGATCCATATCATATTAAACATAGATATTCATTTGTATTATTCCTCATGGACGTCAAAGGTCCGAAATCCCTTTATCACAAAAATCACAAGTGTCTGGATTTTATATAATAACCATATTTAATGATTTTAATCAGATTGGTTCAAGCATATTCCAAAACACAATTTCTTACAATTACACTTAACATTTTAATCTTCCAAAGTTCTTTCCAGTTCATTTATGGTCTCCAACTAAAAGTAGCGTTGCAGTTCAACGAATGATATGTCCTCACAACGAAGACTCCAAAGGACAGCGTACAAGTTCACATAAATCCATGTTATATATATTCCATGTGAATCTCTCAAATCCGAAGACAACCTTTTCCAGCGGTTTCAAGGCGACGGGCGTTTTTCCTCGACTACGCTGAATATTTTTCTGCAATACAATCCAGGTAATTTCTACCACCATCTGTCTGTCGCTGATGTCCTCTTATAGGAATCTCCTTTGATTCCAAAACTGGGAAGCTCGTTTGGCTTAAAAGGATACAGCAAACATTCAGCTTTCAAGCTCCGTTGGTCTCCAAATATTGTAAATCCTTGCACTAATATGCGGGTCCCCGTGTTTTACGATTACACCTGGCTTAATGACGCCAGCATCAACATCGACCCCACCAAGTTTCATGTTCCATCACAACGTTTACCCAATTTGACCTTTGACCTCGAATGACCCCCGTGACCTTTGATCCACTAACCAATACAACTAGATTCTTCGTTCGTCAAGGGTCACCCACCCCCACGTTCAGGAACGTTCGACCCTCGGGTCTCCGAGAAAATAGACACGGTCATACACACAGACCACCGGTATTAATAAATATAGATGTCAAGCACAAATCTGCCATTATTGTAGATTAAAATTAGCTACAACTATACTGTATAGCTCCTGGTTTACTACTGCTAGCCCCGAGTCTTTCCAGTGAGAAGTATTTAACTACTCGCAGCTAGATTCTCCTATCCTAATAATAATTATTACAGCATCATATATAACCTTGCACTGCCCAATCATATTTCACATAAATTACATAATCTGCATTGCACCATCTTACAAATTAAAATAACATCATGGGAACCCCCAAATCTTGCAATCTGTTTTGATCTCAATGCATAAACAAGTAGACTCATTTTCTAAATTTACATCTTGGGGAATTCCCTTTTGCCTCTCTAGTTGTAAGCAACAGGTGCATATCTCAACATAGCACTGGGGATTTCTACTTTCTCCTTTTTATAGTAAACAAAGTACTTTTCCCGTGAGAAATCATTAAATAAAATTGACCCAAAAAAAAACATTTTTTTAATCACAAAATGGAGGCTAATATAACATTGGAACGTAATTCTCTGGGCATCTGTACATAAATTAAGGCAACCCAGCGGGGCCCCGATGTCGATGTATTTAAGATGATGTTGGGCAATCTATGTTGGGTGACAATATTGTGATCTTTATTTTATGAAGTTATGTATTTTTCATTAAAGTAAATAAAACAAAGATGCGTCTCAACAACGAACAATGAATCAGAAAATATCGATGCATTGTTACAAACTCACCCTCAATGTGAAAAAAACCCCAAAAATAAGTCGTAGCAAAGACCAACTCGCTGTTAAAATCAATGACTACAATATTGGTCAGGTCCAAAGCTTCAAGTACCTGGGTGTCTATCTCGATCCACCTATTTCATGGTCCGGGCACCTGAACCATGTTAACAACTCTATCAACAAGAGAATTGGTTTGATTTACAGAACTAGGCAATTCCTTAGTAAATCCATTTTGAAAAAAAATATACCAATTCCTGCCAACTATGGACTACTGTGATGTTGTATGAGGAATGCCTGCAATAAAGTTATATCCAAATTGAGTAGACTTCAAAATAAAGCTGGTAGAGCTATTCTCAAAGTAAACAAGAGGTTCCCAACCACACTGATGCTAGACTGTCTGGAGTGGGAAGATCTCCATACCAGACGTAACGCACACCTAAATGTTATGATTTATAACTGTATTTCTGGCAAGGCCCCAAGTTATTTGTGTAATATTTTTGATCAACTTGTTGACAATTCTATTTATCGTACCAGAGGCAGTGTACAAGGAAACCTAAGGCCATCCAAGCCTAGAACTGGTGCTGGGAAACGTACTTTTAAATACCGGAACAAACTTCCCAGTAGTGTTAAACATCCTCTCCCACCCTCAAAAAATATTTTCAAACAGGCCTTAAAAGCATATTCTTTATAATTAGTCACTTACATATTACATGTTTTGCAATTTAATGTGTAGGCATTGACATGAATCTTTTTATATATTCTTGTCAGTAATGTATCTGAAATTATCTTCTATTTGTTTGGCTTTATTGCCTACACCTTTTTTGATAATATTGTGCAATTTTATGAATATTTTTGGCAGATGTATTTCTGAAATTATCTTCGTCTGTATATTTTGGTTTTATTGCCCACCCCTCTTGATATCCTTGTGCAATTTTATGAATATTCTTGTCAGATGTATTTCTGGTTCTTATTATGCATTTGTCTTTTTAGCTTATAATTCTTCAATTTGTATTAGTAAGTTATCTTACTTTAAGAGTGCTTGGTGTACTATGATAGTGATTGTATTTAAGGTCTTTTTAATTATGGTGTAGTATTATAGCTTTTCTAAATATTTACAACTACAAGTATGTTATTTTAGCATATCTAATTCCACATTGTATATTTCTCTAGTGGTATTTAGATGTATGATTTATATTGAGATATGTTGATTATCTGTAATTATGTTATTTTTATGTACTGGTCTTGTACCACCTGGGCTCCATGGGAGAACAATGCTGAGCATTGAATGGTCCCCCAGGTTAAAGAAGAATGAATAAAAAATAAATGTTAAAGCTATCTTACTACAAATTGTCTTGCACTGACACAGTATCAGTCTAAAAATAAAATCTTTCAAAAAACTATTCAGGGCCCATGAAGTATATTGTGAATCCCAAGACTACGTTGTATTCCTTGGATTATAGAATTTTCTGAGACTGCCGATACAAACCTCCCCGTCGTTCTTTAATCAGTGTTATCATTATAACTCTGCTAAGCTTGGTCTTGCACGCTAAGATTTACATTATTTCTCTGTAGTATTTGGCAAATCTGTTTTGTTATGTGTTGCTCGGGTGGTGGACGGTTTTGGTTGAATACGTGATCCTGGGTTTCTACCGGAAAACATTTTTTACCGAATTCCTATCCCACAATGCACCAACGACGTACGAGTAGAATAAATAGCGCATATATATTCTATGGTGTTTTGTGTCATACGGTCATTTTTCTGTCATAACTGTGCGAAAACTGTTTCCTGTACATAAATATTACCAGTAACGAGTACTCTTTGATTGCCTTGTAATTTTTTGCGCCACAAAATGTGCGCGTGGTTTAAAGGAGGCGCACCAAACCGCGAGCGTGTATGGAGTGATGCATATCTACTCGTACATCGTTGGTGCATTGTGGGATAGGAATTTCGGTAAAAAAATGATTTCCGGTAGGAAACCCAGGATCCACGTATTGAGAGGTCACGTTTTCAAATAAGTGTTGAAACATACACACCTGCAAATAAAGATTATAAAGTCGTGATAAATCCTACATGCACGGCGACCTATATACTGTTTTAAGTATGCATATATTTTGTAAAGTGAATTCAAACTACTTTACAAATCTGCATAATTGAAAAAAAATTGCGAGTGAAATACCTTTTCCGGATCATCATTGGTGTAGATTATATAAGGCCTGATCGAGTAGTAAATGTGAGTAAAATGATCTGCCCCATTTGCTCTCTCGTGAAACACTGCCTGATTTTTTGTAATCTTGAATCCCAATCGTTGGCAAACATCCTTCACTTCAACTATCCAACCATGCTGAAAATAAACATAAACAGTACATAATATATTTTATATACATTTTATATATTAATATATATAAAATAATATATATTTGTTATACTGATAAATTAGTTCATACTTATACACATCATACACTGATGGAAAAGTTCATCACCTGTCAATGTATCAATCAATCAAACTATTTTCATTCACTACACATTATTAAAAAACAAGACAGTGATATGGAGGAGCAGAGTAAAAGATCAATTAGGCCCGAAGGCACTCAACCCCTTGTAACAGAACACACAAGAAACAGGACATCTATTCCAAAGAACAAGAAACGAAACAGGACACCACAAGAGCCATGCTCCAAAGATTATCAATTGTTATATTGAGAGATAAGGTTTTCTTTAAGTTGGTTTCGAAAAAGTTTTACAGATTTCGATTGTTTCAGACATGGTTTTAGCGAATTCCATAATGCTGGACCAGAATTTCTAATTGACTTTTGAGAAAAAGATTTTTTTTTTTTTGCTTTTGACATGGTATAGAGTTTTGGAGCATTTCTCGAATGAATTTCAGAATGTTTTACAAAATAACTATCAAAAGTTACTGGTATTGTTTTTGTTTAATAATATGCTTAAACATAAAGTTGCCCATATTAAGTCTGCAAGTAATATGCTATAGCGAGCGAAAAGTGGGGTTGAGTAACTTCGATAATCACTGTTTGAAATTGTTCTTAAAGCCCATTTTGGTAGTTTGAATATTTTGTTTAAGTATACATTTGAAGCATAAGCATTCCCCCATATAAGAATACAGTAATTGATATACGGCATTATTAGTGTACAGTACAGAGTATAAAGTATACGATCAGGTACAGAATGTTTGATCGTATTTAATACACTAATATTTCGAGATATTATTTTGGGCAAAGCACTGATGACGATATTGCCGTTTTGCAAAGTGTCGCAAAATACTTAAAATAGATCAAATGACCATTTCAGTGCTTCATGTTATTTAAAACCTACGGATGAAAATGAAATAAGGATAATAGGAAAACTTGGGAGTAAAAAAATCCGGGCCATGATAATATTAAATCTGAACTTGTTAAACAAATTGCAAGTGAAATTTCCTATCCCCTTAAACTAATGATCAATCTCTCTTGCTTCTGTTGTTGTTCCAAATGATTTAAAGATAGCTAAAGTCGTTCCCATCTATAAAAAAAATAGTCCTGAAGCATTTGGTAATTACAGACCTGTTTCTCTGTTACCTTGTTTTTCGAAAATTTTCGAAAGTATAATGCATGACAGATGTTATGACTTTTTGACAAAAAATAACATTTTATATAAAAAACATTTTAATTTAACCAACATTCTGAAGACCAGTGACTAGATATTCCTGATGGATGAGGAACACAAACAGTGTTCTCTCCAGAAATCACTACGACAGCTAAGAGACCAGATATCACGCTTCTCTACCAAAACAAAGACAGTGATCATCATAGGGCTGACGGTCCCTATGGAGGAGAACCTATCCAATGCATATATGCTAGAACGAAGTGCTAATACCAAGATCTAGTGGCTGGCTGTGAAAACAGAGGATTATCTACATACTACTTTCCAGTAGAAGTAGGAAGCAGAGGTTTCTGCAAAACAGTCAACAAATGCCTTGCATCATTGGGCATTCCTAAAGGAAAGAAGGCTATAACTGATACAGCAGCCAATAAATTGCACTCAGAGCGAGCTATGTCATCTGGCATTCAGACAGATTGAGCTACAAGCAACTCCAGCAATATGCTCTGAGGGAAGTGGGATGGTTGAGCGCTCACCAAGTTTTACGCGCCAGAGTTTGGTGCAAAGTCCAGAGACCTCAAAACTCACTAATCTAGACAAAGAGATACTGCATACGGTGAATTTTCCCTACTAAGCCACCTTCAAAGAGAGATATATATACCAGGAGTGCTGTATCTTGAAAATCTTCTTAAAGCTATTTCTTGGTATTTGACATTTTCGGCACTATATAATGCCCGCCCCCTAACTACCCCTTACCAGATGGGTTTTCATGGCCATTGGAGTATTCCGTGTGCGAAAAAATCAGATTTATTCCGACCAATATACACAATTGTACAACGACCATGGAAGCTACCATGTTTTTCCCTGTGGTATATTTACAACGCCCGCATCAATACCGAAACAAGCCAGCGAAATAATCCCCTACGCGCATATATCACGTGCAAGTGTGCCACAAGCCCCTCCTTTTGAACTCGTTGAGGACACAAAGGGATAGAGCGAAGTTCGTTTAGAATGTTTTTATTGCAGAAAACTACACTTTGTAAACTCAGTGATATGGGAAAAATGTTAAGAGGGGTGTTTTTTAGATATCATTTTATGATTAACAAAGGTTTTTAGTTGCCTAAACACTAACATCCCTGAACAAGTGGACATTTGAAAAGGGGTCGCGTAATTTAGTTTTATCGTCAGTCGCACTGTAACCAGTTCTCTAATACACTGATTGGCTACACAACAGGTATTGTATATTAGATACCATTCCAGAGACACCTTTTTAACAAGGGGTATCCCGGGTGCCGTTTAGAGACATGCCATTACATACGCGCAAATACAATTAGCTCCTGAATTGGCTTGATTCTGTAGTCTATTATGTCGCTTATCCACATTTTCAATGGGACAATTTTGTATTAACCACCTGCTTGGTCTTAACCACCTTCTTGGGCTCTTTTGATGACCAACATGGCCATCATGCTTCAATTACGAAGCCCAGTTTCCAATCCATTTTAATAAGATCATTTTCGAACCCACTAATGCGCGGTTTCAGCACTCTACGTACTTTTCAATGTACCAGAGTAGCGCTTCTTTGTATGATGTTAGAGTTTCCTAATTTTATTTAAAATTATATTTCGCAGAATCCCAGGCTCATTTTATAAAAATTAGGCACAATGTATGCCATTTTTTGATAAATTTATATATTTTTAAGGAAAACTTAAATTAAAGCTGTGTTTTTAATTCCAATGTTAAAAGTACACGCGATAGTCTTTCATACAATTCCAGAACTTGACTAACCACCGATCATCTTTCAATTGTGTGAAAGACTAAACACGACTTGTGGCAAAACGATAGCGTAATATAAACGTGCGCTTCTCCCCTCCTTAACATCGTCTACTGCTTGAAATTATGTTGTCTTCGCAAGGAAGACTCCAATTAACCATGCAAACATCGTAGATCACATTTAGGGATCTTTCCATTATTTGTGCCGATAGATTTATACCAAATTCTTTAAGCGTATAAAGTAGGCTCCGAAGGTGATACACTTGTGTTCTACCAATGAACCATTCTCAATCTAGCTCAACCAATTTGATTATTACAGCTCTTTACCACAACATACCCTAAACAAATGCAAAATTCACTTACAGTGAAAGATAGCAAATCACAGCAATATGAATTGTTAAAATTACGGGTGTTTTTTTCACTGGCAGATGGGATCTTCCTTCGACCTGCCAGATAAATACCTCCTTTTACGGATTTGAAAGTCTATATATCATACTGGATAATATAAACTGTTTTGAAACTGGGAGTGACGTTTCGGTTTTCCCCGAAATCGACAAAATGCCCATTTGAGAACAGAGAAAATCTAATAAATCTGTAAAATTACAAGCATTTATTAAGGGTAGGTTTACAATTTATGAATACAATGTATTATACTTTTTATAGTTTATGTTATGTGTTCAATAGTGTCCACTTTGTGTTGTTCGAAATATTCTAATAACATAATGCCACATGCATTAACAGTTAGAAGTCTATGTACCCAAAATGGGCGGAAAGTTAAACCAAAACAAGACCGGTTTACTCCTTGCCTTAGCATCCTCAGTGACAAAAGTTAATCCGATCTGGAAGCTTAAGTCTTGCAAGTGCAGTTCCGACTGGCGAGAAACTAATTTACATATCAAAGTCCATTGTCGATCTTTTCTTTCCTTTTCTGCACGCACAGTTGTCGGCAAGTCACACCAATTACTATTATTGGACGGGTCATTTGCATGGCTTTCACCATACAATGCCATAACGACCTTGCCTGTCCACATTCCCTGCACACGACTACATGGGCTTTCACACCAATACATGGGCCAAAACGACTTCATTGTCCAACATTCCCTGCACCGACGACAGTTTCACATCGATGGAAATCATGCCCATGAGAACATAGCATGAGATTCATTCCGTTAGCCTAGTAAATGCAGTTATATACGTTTCCGTGGTCTTCGCTTTCTAAAAGAGATAGATGCACCCGACACAGACTTTTTTGTAGCACAATTCAATGATTTTGTGATGCTTTTAAAAATTTTTGGTGGGATTAACTTCATAGACCACGCTTTTTCAAAAAATTAAAAAGTCGTCTTTTAATTCGTTATTTTTACCACCAAACACCCTTCCTTTCACGTCATTTTAGACCAACTTCGATTTGCAGTTGACATTCCGCAAAAATAATAACAATGATTTTATAATGAATTCAGGTATTTGGACCTCAAATCAGGAAATTTTTTCAGAGCGTTTTCGACGAGTTATTGAATTCACTGCGCTTGATTGTCTTCTCGTGTTACAAGAAAATAACGCATGTTGGCGCGTTCGATAATCGAACTAGAGGTCTTTACATACACAATTATCATGGCTGACTTTAACATTGGACTGGACCTCAATTACGAGAACTTCCTTTTCGGACCAGCGTACAATTAAGAAATACCTATGTATTCATGGTACGAGCACTCAAATACCAGTGCTTGTGACTTTCACAGAAATTTCTTTTGGCTGTCAGCTGATACTTACAAGATCTTGAGAAATTCCGTCATGTACATCACCATTTGTTTTACCTTATCTTTACCCGATTCCCGAGGATTATTTAAAAAAAAATGCTCTTAAATTTCACGTATCCACTTTCTCCTCCCTTCTTCTCTCCGTCCAAACTCCCCTGGATGTGTTATTATGATGGCGCAAGAAGCATCCGGTAGGTCATCATCATATGTCAGCTGAAATAAAGACCCAAATAAATTGGGAAAGACCGTCGAACAGAGAGTAGAGAGGCATCTATATTAAGTGAGAGCTCATGATCGCTGTCGTAACGTGGCGCATTATTATTCACGCTCTTTCAATACGTCATACTGGCTAACTTTAGGACCGTCGTCCCGGTGTGGCGCTAATCACTACAAAACGTGTATGGGTATTTTTACACATTTTTTTCCCGCCTGAAGCCTGTAACATACTTCCAGTCAAAGCGAGCGATTAGCATGCGCAAAACTCGGACTTTGACACAATATCAACTGTTACGCATGCTCAAGAGCAGAATTCGCTCGCTGCGACCGTACTGCGACTGGAGTCGCCGTCCTGGGCTTTTTCCCCCTGTTTCCCCCCTTGGGTCGCACATGTATGACCTTTTACCTCTCAGGTCACTTGGATTTCCGGTTGCCTTAGTCTGTGGAGTGAAATTATCGTCCTCCTCCTGAAAAGTCATCAAATATGCTCTTTTACGTTATATTTCTTTCCTAAACTACTTAAAACTTTCAAGGGTTTCTACCGATGGTCTAACAGCCCAAAGTAAGTAACTTTGGCTAACCATGGACTCATTTAGAGAAGCGTTTTAAGTTGAGCAAAATTGTTTCTACTCGGTCCCGAGTTCATTTTTGCATGACTTGAGGCCATTAAAGTAGTCAGGTTGATAAAAGATAAGCGCCAGTCAGTCATGCTTCGCAGGAACTGATGTTGGCGTGACCTCCTGATTGACTGATGCATGCCCGCCCGAATTTACAATAGGTTGGTTCTACCCGCCAACTGGCGCAAGTTGACGGATAGAGTTTCTCGATCAACTTTCTGTGGGGACGTCATCAAAATTTTTCCAATTTCTACTGGGTTAACATTTTGACTACAAATGCCCACCCAGTTATCACGTTACCAATGAGAAGGAATCCCTCTTCAACTTTGACCTTTATTGACCTCACTGATGTCAATCATTTCTGTAACTCATGATGGGTTGCATCATATCACGATTTTTTTGTAGTCTATACTACTACTTTCCTTTCGCTGATGCAATAAAAAGACCAACAATATCTGCATACAGATGACAAGTTTGAGTAAGCTTATTCATGGCGAAATGTCCGGAAAGTATGATGAAAACATACTAAAAAAGATTGAAAAATAATGGTACTTAGCATGCGTTGTACTCAAAAGGCTGAGATGAATAAAACTATATCGATTCAGCGTTGATCGTTCGTCACCTGAGTTTTGGGACCTCTTCCATTTAGTCGGAGAGGAGTCACCTAGTATACCGGGAAATGAAAGAATTCAAATGCACGTGCAACACAGGATTATCTTGGAGGACACTCTAGTCATTTAAACTCACTAACCTGCCACTGAATACAATTTCATCATGTAGGGAAACGAACTATAGGTATTTCAGGTTTTAAATGTCACATAACATGATTAACAGAAGCCCGCAACTCATTGAATTTTTCACTCCGCAAGAATGGTACGGGGTCACAGTATCAGATGAATCAAGTATAACAGCGATTCGAAGCAATAACAATGGATTGTCTGGCATGCAGCGTACTGGTAGATATGTTATGTTAATTCAACGATACCCTGACTGATGGAGAAGCAGTAAATCGTTATCAATACATTTCAATATTCCAATCCAAGATTGAGTTTGGGGGGGGCGGGGGGGGGGGGGTGGACGATCTATTTTAAATGATGCTCACACGTGCGGGTTATTTGCCCAAAAGCTTGAACAACAGTTTAGTACTCCATGATTGGTACAAATAAGCTAGGAATAACTTTAAAATTACTCCAATTTTGTACACTCATTTCTCAACTATATGTAGAATTTGCTCAAACTTAAATGTATTAATATACAATCAGATTTTCTTCAAATATATGCAATGGAAAGCATAATAATCTTTGAAATAATAAATTATGGCTACCCCAAAATGACAATGTGAATCCTTCATTGAGATATTCCTTGGACAATCATCACTCATGCTTTGATATGTTATAAGACGAATACAACCCTTAGTCAACATCCAGGGGTCAACAATCTGCTCGATATTTTCCGTAACATGTTCTAACCCCCAAGTAGAGCAAATTATATGGTGTTAGGTATTAAATTTAATGAATACAAATGTATTGGACTTTTTTATAGTTTTATGTTATTGCTTCAAAAATAGTGTCCACTTGGTTGTTCGAAATATGTCTAACCATAAATAGCCCACTGCATTTACAGGTTAGAAGTCTATGTCCAGAAATGGGCGGAAAGTGCAACCAAAACAAGACCACGGTTATCCTTGCTTAAAGCATCCACCTCATTGAAAAGAGTTAATCCGATCTGGAAGCTTTTAAAGTCTTTGCAAGTGCAGTCGACTGCCGAGAACTAATTGACACATATATCAAAGTCCATTGTCGATCTTTTCTGCAACGCACAGTTAGTCGGCAAGTCACCCAAGTACTATTATTGGATGTACGGTCATTTGTTCACAACATTGCTTTCATTCACAATACAATTCCATAACTACCTGCCATTGTTCCAAATTCCCTGCAAACGACTACATGGGCTTTCCACAAATACAATGGGCAAAACGACCTTTGCCATTGTCACATTCCCTGCACACGACTACAGTTCAAAGAGGGATGGAAATCAGGCCATGTTATAGCATGAAATTCAATTCCGTGATGCAAGTAAATGGACAGGTTATAGCATTTTCCGTGGTCTTCGCTTTCCTTAAAAGAGATATATAAGTAACACGTACACAACATTTTTGTAGCACACAATTAAATGAATTTGGGATGCCTTTAAAAAATTTTTTTTGGTGGATTACTTCATAGAACCAACCGCTTTTTTCAAAACTTAAATTCGGTTCTCCTTTTAATTCGTTATTTTTACCACAAAACACCCTTTCACGTCATTTAGAACAACTTTCGAATTGCAGTTGAGATTCCGCAAAAATAAATACATGATTTTATAATGAATTCAGCAGGTATTTTGGACCTCAATCAGGACATTTTAAAACACCAGAAGCGTTTTCGACGAGTTATTGAAGTCACTGCGATTGTATTGTCTTCCCCGTGTACAAGAACTATCCGCGTGTTGGCGTGACCTCCTGATTGACTGACGCAGGCCCGCCCAGACTTTGTACAATAGGTGGTCTCTACCCGCCAACTGGCGCAGTTGACGGAATGAGTTTCTCCGATCAATTTTGTACGCCGTCTCAAAATCATTTACGACACTTAACTGGGTAACTTTTGACTACAAATGCCCACCAGTTATCCACGGTTTAACAATGAGAATTAATCCCTCTTCCCAATTTTGGACTTACTTACCACCTCCGATGGTCATATTCATTATTCTGTAACTCATATGGGTTGCATCATATCACGATATTTGTCGTAGTGTATACTACACTTTTCCTTTTCTTCTCTTGATGGCAAATACACGACCAACAATATCTGCATACAGATGACAAGTTTGCGAGCTTATTCATGGCGAAATGTCCGGATTACTGATGAAAAACATCTAAAAAAGATTGAAAAATAATGTACTGTTAGCATGCGTTTTACTCAAAAGGCCTGTGATGAATCAACTATGTCCATTTTGCGTTTGATACGATTTCGTTCCCCCTGGAGTTTTTTGGCCTATTCCACTTAAAGTCGGAGATGGAGTCCAACCCCTAGCTCTACGGGAATAAAGAATTTCAAATTCAGTGCCCCACCGATTATAATCTGGAGGACACTCTAGTCATTTAACTCACTCCTCAACCTGCCACCTAAATACAATGTCATTCATTCATGTCTGGAAAACGGCAACTATAAGTGTATTTTCACACAGGTTTTAAACATTGCTCAACAATTAAACATGATTAACAGAATCGTTGCAAGCACCCATTGATTTTTTCACCTCCGCAAGAATGGTAACGGGGTCACATAGCAATGATCGAGGTTATAAAACATAGATTTTCGAGCAGTAATCAATGGATGTCCTGCAGCAATGCGCGTCTGGTACTATATTGTTATGTTATTCACGATTTCCCTTGTACTGATGGAGAAGCCGTAATCGTTAATTCAAACATTTCAATATTTAATCCCACTAGTTGAGTTTGGCGATCTATTTTTAATGATGCTCACATGTGCGTGTTTTTGCCCAAAGCCTTGACACAGTTTAGTACTCAATGATTGTTACAACAACTAGCTATGGAATAACTTAAAATTACTCCCAATTTTGTACACTCTTTGTCGACTATAGATTAGAATTTGCTCAAACTTAAATGTATTAATATAACAAAACACAAAAAATTTTTTGAAATTATAATTGCAATGTAAGCATCACATCTTTAAATATAATATGGACTACCAAAATGACAATGTGAATCCTTCATTGAGACATTCCCTTGGCATCATCCTCAATTGCTTGGTATGTTATAAGACGAATAACCGTAGTCAAACCATCCCGGGTCAACACAATATGCGAGATATTTTCTGTAACATGTCTAACCCCCAATATAGTAAAATTTTATATGGTGTTAATGTATAATTATGAATGCTCTCTTTCTTTGACAGCAAATAGTACCACCGTCCTTCTTTGTGGTAATTTTCAGCCACAAATCTTGCAAGTAAAAAATGGAATCGTATCAAGTGTTTGCTTTATGAAAGGAAAAGGCTATTTAGTAAAAATAGGGACAGCAGTACCAAATAGCTAGTCGTCCGATTTGTGGTCAAGGAATAACCCCTGGTCGGGTATGAGAGCAATATTAATGGCCCTTAGGTGACCCCAGGAGATGTTCTTTGACCTTCATCTGTTACCACACATACGACTACTGTCTAATGGGTAAAGTATAAAAAGTCGAATTCACCATTATGCCACTAAAAGGCTCATGCTAAGTTGAAAAAAGTGCCAACCAACAAGTGTAAATAGAGCAATTTAATGGCTTCCTAAGTAACCCCAGAATGACCTTTTGACCCCTCATATGTACCACACATTGTGAGAACCCATTTTTCATGTAAAGCCACACCCAAGAGAACTCAATCATTCGTGGCTAAAATTTACCAGTAAGTTGAAGGTGTAACCAAAATGTGTATACTAGAGCATAACGGACCAACTGAATGACCTTTGACCTCAAACTGTTTACCCCGCATTAGCTCATTGTCTCAATGTATAAGCATACCAATTACCCCCAAGTATCAAGTATTAACATGATCCATCACTGGAACTAAAGAGTTATAGTAAGTTGAAAAAGTATTCACCAAAAGGTGTATGCTAAATGTTTGAGACACACACAGAGCACACAGACAGGCAGACACACAGGCGACATAGGTCTTTCCGATTGCATCGACGACCTTGCCTAAATCATTTGACTAAAAAGTAAGTTTCATGTTTACATGATGGTGTAACGAAATGGTAATAGGATCAAAATGGAAATCTCACTTCAGAGGTGAACCAACTCCCGCTCCCAGAAATTTGAGCTCTGGGGCCACCGTTTTTCCTCCCCTGGAAAAATGGTGTGATTTTTCACTAAAATGATGAGAGAGCCTGTCCTACACTTATCTAAAAAATGTTTCGTCAGTTATTAGCGTCCGTCATCCACTGACGAAGGTAGATAAAAATAACAAAAAAGTTACAAGAAATACTTTGACTGAATTTTTCTTTTACAAGTTTAGCCTTTGAAATCAATTCAAACATGTTAAGTGAATTATTCTATGTATATATTCCGTTATCAAACATTGTTATTTTAGATGTATGCTCAAGATGTGCCTTGCCTGTTGTGTGTGTTCAACTTCTAGGACAAAGATTTTTAATTTCACGCAAAGATGGGTCGCGCAAGTGGTATATATCTAATTTATATGTTTATTTACCTATGCTTTTAACAAGAAAATTATAATAGAGAAGTCAAAGGTGGTCAAGACACATTAATTGGGTGTCCAGTATGCTTGCCATGGCTTTATTTATTGTATTAATAATGTACGGGGATATGTAGGGGTACGAATGTAGAGACCAAAGCAGTATTAAAAGGGTGTGTATGTCTTAGAATTTCTAAATTTGTTCTATTAAGAATGGATAGCCAAACTTTTGTTTATTAGGCGACTTATATGGAACTGCTTGTGTAATTTTTCACAAATACATATATAATATTTTAAAGATGAGTTATTTGTGGTGACTTTGGGGATTTTGTTTTTGGGAAAACTGAACATGGCAACAACGAATTAAGAGTATGTGTACATTGGTGTGCGGATAACCCTAACAAATCACTTCAAAACTGATATAATTTGTGAAAATGCGGATGTAATGAGGAATTGGCTGATTATGCTCAAAGATTTCAAAAGGCCACTGTAATTTTTGTTGCTATTTTTATTTTATTTAATCCATTTGTTTATCATTTGGCAGCCATATTTAATTTTACTTAAATCTTAAACAAAAACAAATTAAATTAATAGGAGCATGTACGTTAAAATAAAACAAAATCTAGCTTTGGCAGGTCTTCTCCAAAAACCCTAGTTTAACCATGGAGGTTGTTTAAAAACATGATATTTTAAATTTAAAACATCCTAATAGTATATGCTATGATATCATTGTAGGCATCTGGGGAGGGTTGTAGTACTCATTTGCTTCAATAGGAGAGGAGAACATAGCCATATGTTGAAATAAAATAAACTAGCGTAAGTGTTTTCTAGCAAAATTAAAGGGATTAAAGGGGGATGTTAAAGGCTGTTCAAGAAATAGTTGGTTAGGACGAGGGATGGTGAAAGTAATGGAGGATAACAGTAAGAAAATGTGCCAACAAAAGGAGTCCAAGTTGTCATTTTGGCAGCGGAATATTTAATATTTCAATAAATGATTTTCCCACAAGGGATTTGAAATTGCGGTAGTAATTCGAAGAAATCTGATGCGCCTAGATATTATCTTTTTTCATATTGATTCAAAGCTCTTAACCATATAAAAACGATATAGAGTGCACACAAAAAATAAACAGATTTGAATCTGGCAACAATATCAAATATCACCAAAATATTTTGATGCACATTTAAAGATTAAGAAGATAGAAAAGGAAGGAAACATGATATGGACAGGAATGC